>JANAVB010001000.1:7189597-7269597 GCA_029216955.1 Iris pallida | reverse complement strand
GCCTAAAACCACACATACTCACAGAAGAGAGAACACTTTCTTCTCTAATAAACGAGAAAGGAAGAGCTCACCGTGCTTTTGGGGAAAACGAAATCAACCACGCGGAGGAGGCTCCGAGCACGGTGGTCGACGCGGGGACGGCACGGCTCGATGATCACTGGCTTGCCGTGCCAGATCTGTGGAGGCACTGCTGGGGAGAGGCGTGCGATGCGGTCGTCACTGGACCAGACTCGGTAGCCGTGGCGGAGCGAAATTTCGTGGCAGCAGGTCCGATGCTGGCCGAGATGGGGGTCGTCGGCACTGGCGGCTAACACGGTGGATGCAGATACTAGACGGCGCTGGCTAGATCGGGCGTAATCGTCGATGAGGTGCGACAGGGATCCATGGGGACGGGCTCAACGCTGGCCGAGCTGAAGACTGCGGCGGAGGTTCCCGCTGTCGTACTCGCTGGATGGCCATTGACGAGATCGGCGAATGCGTTCCCTCACGGTAGCGTGGCTTCCAGAAGACAAGGTCGGTGATGGTACATGTGAGTTAGGGTAATCTTACTGGTGATAGCGATGGGTGGTGACGATGCTGATGATTATTGTTGTGGTGTTGGCGTAACGGTGGTGACAGGGAATGGGAGAGCAGAAAATACCAGTCGGTCATGTCAGGGATCGGTGCAGCCACGAGTGGTGGCAAGGACATGGTGGTAATAGCAGTAGATGGTTGTCGTGGGAGTTCTAGTGTATGAATGCTTTGGCATGGACATAGCCCTAAAGGTTTGGCAATCATGAAGGGATTTTGTATCAGGAACTTTTTAGGAGGGAGATGAGAGAGAACATGGGTTCTCCTTGCCTTACACTTATATATATATATTGGTTGCTGATAAGGTTATGCATGCATGGTGTTTGCCATTTAATATCAAGAACAAAAATTACAGATGAATTGAACTTGATTGCAAACTCGCTTGTATAGAAAAAAGCCTAGAAAGAAAGCCTAGGAAACAATCTAAGTACAATTGTTTAGTTTTTTATTCTGGAGGGTGACGATAGAGGCTCAGAAAAGTGTAGCAACTCTGCCTTACTCCTTGGACTATCTGACGCGCTCCTTGCTCTTGAAGAAATTGCCCTTCGTAGGTTGCCAGCCTTTTGCATGGGTGTAGTACCCTACTATTTATAGTGATAGATATCTTGAGCCGCATGGATGGTCGCTTAGTCACGTAGCTACAGCAGCACACAAAGACCCGCTCCTTGGCCGCCAGCTGGTAACTTGTTAAGATTTTGTTGCAGCAAATCTGGGTGGTTGAGACTTGGTCAGCCTGCCACGTGTCCTATCGCAGGATAGGATCAATCTGCTTGAGTCATTTTGAGCCGCATAAGTCTTTCAGTGTTCGGCCATGCTGGGCCACATAAGACTCATGCGGCTTAAGTCGCAGTCTTCTTTAGTCCGCATGTAGCTTTGGGACTTTTTAGCCGCATAGGTTCTATATTTTGGGTCGCATAAAGCTCATGCGACTCAAATTGCAGTCACCCTTGGCCGCATGAAGCATATAAATTGAGCCACATAAGGCTCATGCGGCTCGGGTCGCAGTCCCTCTGGCCGCATGGCCATGTCCAGGCACGTGGACCCTGTGTCACGTCTTATCTTCTTTTTGTCAGAGTGTCAGCTATCAGTTTTGACAGAGTTTGTCAGCTTTATCAGAAGAATTGACCAGCCTGGCCGCATAAGTAACTTCTTCATTCTGCGGCTCAAATCAGTCTTGTTGCTTTTGATATACAATCCGAGGTGGTGAAGATGGGCCGCAGGGGCATGCCGAGTCTGTCATGCGACTCTTCTTTATGCGGACCGATTTGTCCTAAAGTACTTATGCGGCCAGTTGTGATCTGCATGAATCCCATATTTTCCATGCTTCTACAAGACCCCCTTCAAAGTTTTCAAATTGCAAATTTGGAATACTTTGAATAAGAAGCATGAAAATATGTCACGCCGCAGGTTCTTCGAGTCAGGAGAGACCTTGTGTCGCAGGAAAATCTTGAGCCGCAGGGAGATCTTGTGTCGCAGGAAAGTCTTGAGCCGCAGGGCGATCTTGATCCGCAGGACGGTCTTGCCTGCCAGCTGTCACTGCTGCATTAATTGTCTTGATTTGGTTTTGGATTTGGGCTCCTTTTCCAAGATAAAGTTGACGGTTACTAAGGATAAAATCTCCAAAGGTCATCATTATCTTTAATGGGCTCGAGAATTGAAACGACGCTCTTTCGAAAACCTTTATAAATATGGGTCATTCGGAGAGAGATTTTTTTTCCTTCCCTTTCTTCTCCTTCGTCTTTATTGTCCATGTCATCCTTTTCTGTCCCAGTTAACCATGGCTCCCAAAGCTTCCAAGTCGACTGATTCTGCGACCAAAGGGAAGGGACTCGCCTCTCTGTCGAGTGCTGTAAATTCTTCTTCCATTCATCCCGATGTACAACCCCTATCAAAGGTAAGGACGGTGGGAAGACGGTGACTTAATATTTGAATGGCCATATCGCATATTTTATGCGTCGGCCTATCATGCATCGCCTCTGTGCGTCAGGCTTGATTTATGCATGCCCTATCTCATTGGACCACATGTGTTCTGTATGATAGGGCCGCATGGGCTGAGCCGCATAAGCGTTGTTGACTCGCATGGGTGTCTCGTGACTGGGCCGCATGACCGCTATATAATTGACCCTGTCCAAGCCGCATAAGTATTTCATAACTGAACTGCATAAATGATTCCTTGATCGATCCGCATGAGTAGTGCCTCACAACTGAGCCGCATAAGTGTCTCAAGACTGATCCGCATAAGTGCCTCATAACTGAGCCGCGTGAGCACTGTCATGCGTCTCATGTTCTTAAGTCGCATGCACATCCCTCATAACTAGGCCACATAGGTTCTGTTTGGCTAGGCCATATAGCTGAAGAATGAACTTTGTTTTTTTTAACTACATTTCTGCTTTGTCCTTTGCAGTGACCTTGCTCATAGCTCCATCGGGGAAACTCTTGATAGGATATGCCCAATCTGCGTCGGATGTGAGACTTGACCAGATAGTCCAAGATGTGTCACTCAGATCACTCGAAGTTAACCTGAAGACAGATTGAGGGAGATCTGAAACTAATTCTTCTTCTTTTTACTTAGCATGATGAACTCTGGGCGACTGAATGGCATTCATATGAAGCCTATGTTTCTATTCGGGGATGCCTTGATTATTTCAAACCCGAGCATCATAGAGACATCTGAGAGCTGGGACTTCTATTTTCAGGGAGGAGCGATTCACAACTAATGGAGCGCCACTTTCCCCTATCCGGTTTTAATATGGTGTCTTTTGAGAGGAAGATGTCGGGTTCTCTAACTCTGGATCAACGAGGGATCTTCATGGGCCATATCCGTTTTAATAACTCCACTGTCACGACCCGCACCCAGTGTAGGGGCACGAAAAGTGGGTACGTCCAGCCTACGTCGAAGTGTCGGCGGTAGAACGCTGTCCTAGGTCACAACATCTAACACAGTATAAGTATAACTGTACAAGATATACTCTCCATACGGAGGAACAATAAGATGGTACATCTCAATCACAATCTAAGGTAGAAATAGCACGATATCATAGATATGAAAATCTCAAAGGAAGTACAAACAGAAAGGAAAATAAGTCTAAGTGTCTAAACGACACAATAACAAAACATAATACAACTCAAATCCCAAATGACAACATAAGTAAGATAAAGCCTAACTAAACTAATCTAGACAGTAGGGGTGATAACATCAGCTAGAGCTGGGTCCTCCTGAGAGTCCAGCTCGTAAGTGTCGTCTAGGGCTGCTCCATAATAGGTGGTACAGAAAGCCTCATCCTCATCCTCTGTAATATATCAACAGGTCCAGTCAGGACAGGAACGAGCACAATACATATCACGCAGTTCATATCATGTCAGAAGATAATAAACATGCAATAGAGTAAGATACATGAATAAATGAAGGAATGTACATGAAGTAAAAGAGATAACTGTAATAGAAATATCTACTATAAGTAGAGAACTATCAGTGACTAATGATTCAGAGTACAAGATAGATATGTGAACAGCTAGAGGTGATTCATGGCTATACTACAGAGTTGATTCATGACTACACTACTTTAAAATTATTCACATGACTATTTCTACTCCCCCATCCCCAATCAATACACAAGGATCCAGACATGTTATGTTAAGATTTATGATCTCACTGTCTCATCCTCGAGCGCACATGAAATTAATTCATGAGGGTTCTGTGAACATGAGAGTACATGAAACACAAGAGTATACATAAATAGTAAAGCATGAAGATACATGATGTAAGTGAAACACACATGACATGAAGTACTTGATGCTCCCGAGGGGGATAACATCTCATGAAAAGATCCATATAGTACCAATCCGTGTTACCAACGTGACAACATACAAGTAAAGTAATATAGAGCAGGAATATAAGTTCTAGCAAGTATAAAACGGTCAGAGAATGTACTCGCCTGATATCCTGAGTATCTGGTAAGTGTAGATGTCCAGACAGAGTAGATGAGTCCTATTTAGAGCAACACAGGTCACAATGTGTTTAATATAAGGTAAATAAAGTTTGTAATATAATCTATATGATTTCTAGGTCAATCTTGGTCAGAGTCAAACTTGGTCAACTCTAGGTCAAAGTCAACTAGGTCAATTGGTCACCTATGGACTCAATATTGACTTTTGGTCAATAGTCTAGTCAAATTAGGTCAACTAGTCCAATCTAGGTCAACTCTAGTTAAATCTATGTCAACTCTATTGTTTGTATCAGCAAGTATCACATATAGGATACTTAGCCTATAATCACAAGCTAACACAAAACTAACAAGGCACATCACTTACTCACATAATGTGTATATCACATATATATGTGTCACTCACATATTCAATATATATACAATTATGAGGGAAGCTATATATATATATATGAACATACATATACATATATATAGAGAGAAGGAAAAAGGAATTTAGAGAGTGAATGTGTGTGTGTGTGTGTGTGAACTATGGACTGAAATTTAAAAGTTAATGAAACAACAAGGTATATGGATTAAACTTAAGTTCACAGGTTAGTATTGTAAATTGTTTTCAAGTTAATGAAACAAGGGATCATTATCTACATTTTAGTTAACATTTAAACCTAAACTCAGTCACATTAAGCTCAGTTATAACATTTCAAACTCAGGCTTAATCAATTTAAACTTGAATCTCAGTTAACCTACATTAACAGTTAACAACCCAGTTTTCAGTTTTCACTTGAAATCTCAGAAAATGCCATAAGTGTACACAGGTTATAGTTAACTGAAATCTCAGAAACTCAAGAAAACTCAGGTTTCATTTCAAATTTCTAATCCCCTTACCCTTAGTTCATCCAACCAAATTTCGAAACAGTGTAAGAGTTAACATTCTCAGTTTTTCTAAATAGTTCTCAGGAAATAAACATAGGCAAATTCAGGTGTTCAGTTAACTTGAATTCTCAGCTATCATTTGAAATCTCAGTTATAACATCTCTAATTTCAAAACCCATTTCAAATCCCCAACCCAGTTTTCATTTCAAACTCAGGAAATTGCCATATGTAAACTCAGGTTAACATGGTTCAGTTTCCTCCTTCAATCCCCAATCAACTCACTATTAATGCAATAATTGTTTAAATCTAACCACAGTTAACATCTAATCCCTATTGAAACATGGGTCATTAGCATGTACTGTATTTATTCTCAGGAAACAGGTTCAATAGTAAACTGTCAGCTTATTGAAACCAAACTGGAAAAATGAAACTGATACATAAATCCCAATTTCGAAAACCTAAATTAAACCAATGAAATTAAACAATCAGGTATATAGAAGTGTTTCCCCACATGTACACATGTCTAGGGTGTTATTCGTGTCCACATGAGTGGACACGAAGTGTCCAATACAGAGAAACACGGTTCAGGGTCCTGCTGTACACAGGCTCGTACGGCCATTCCCTGGGGAATTGGACACGACACAGGACCAAGGACACCTCGTGCACACTAACCTAGGTAGCCTATCTATAGGACTACATGGTCGGCTAGGTAACACGTGTCCACGTTGTGTCTAAAGTCGACACGAACTGCGTATCAGTGAAGAAAACCCACACTCACAATGACAGTGTAAAACCCGTGCACGTGGGATTATGTAATGACCATTGTTCGTATTACGTATCTCGGTATACGTATACGTATTTAGACCCGTATTGCATGGTTCGGCCTAACTTGACTTGGTTCGGCTTGGTTTTGCATGGTTCAGTTTTGCTTGATTTTAATGTGAACCAAACCACTCCCACCTACCACGTTCATTAAATATCCCACCTACCACCATCCCCATTAAATATCCCACCACACATTTCTCTCTCCTCATTAACTCTTCTTCTTTCCCACTATTACTTCTCCACCAACCTGAGAGAGGAAGAGCTTAGGCAAGTGCATCTTGCTTCATGGAGGAAGTCCATTTTATTGTTCCATTGTCTTCCTCACGTGTTTCTAACCTACTTTAGTACTTAACATTTTTCATTCCCATGGTTGAATTCTTGTAAATCTAGCTTTGTGGTATTTTCGGTTTACAGGAGTTTCGATCTATCAAACTTGCATATTTTGCTAGTTGATGGCCCCATGTTGCAGAGAATTTCGTTTGGTCCAAATTTGACCTACAGGAAAATTGCTGAGCCGCATGGGCATTTTAGCACTTGGCCGCATGCAAATGAAAAATGAGCCGCATGGCTTTCCTTTAAATATTACCTTAACATTACATTACATTATACTAGTGCATGCAATATTTTAATAAATATTTTAATGCATATTCAGAGTGCATGCATTTAAGAATGCATTCTCTAAATGCATCCAGTGGCATGCATTTAATGCATTTAATAAATGCATTCTCTAAAAATGCATTCAGTAGCATGCGTTTAAGGTATTTAATAATGCATTCTCTTAATGCATTCAAATAGCATGCATTTAATGCATCTTCTAAATACATTATAGCCGCATGTAGGAGCAAAAGTCAGCCGCATAAGCATTCAGGAATGCATTAATGCATTACTTTAATGCATTCTAAATGCATTTCCTTGAAGTCAGCCGCATATGGCTTGTTTTCAATAAAGGCATACTAATGCATGCCTCTTTGCATTGGCTTTTGGAACTTAAGTGAGCCGCATGGCCCTTGGCCATTAGTATTAATTATTTGCTTGTATTTTTGCATGCAAGCAAATAGCATTAAATATATGCATTAGCATTAATTATGTGCAATCGCACTTAGCCTTGCATGCATTTAGCTTTGCATGCTTCAGCATCCCTGGCCACATACAAAATTGTTGAGCCGCATGGCCATTCCTTTTGGCCACACTGAATTCTTGCATGAATTTTCATGCTAAAATACATTGGCATGCTATTTAACATGTGTTGCATGTAATCCATATAATGCCTTATATTAGGCATGCAAGCCAGCCGCATGCTAACCTACATCTAATGCAATATAATGCATTATATTAGGCATACAATGCCAGCCGTATGCTGATCCACATTATGATGCACACATTAATGTATGCTGCATGCTAATCCATTTTAATGCATTATAATGTATTAATTTCTATATTTTAATGCATATATCCTATTCTATATTTTAATGCATATATCCTAATCTATATTTTAATGCATATATTCTAATCTATATTTCAATGCATAAGTTCAATGCATTAAATTTAATGCATGCATGCATGCTTTAGCTTGCATGCTTATGTATAGCTCAGCCACATATGGCCAAGTGACTTGCTTGGCCGTATGCGCTTTTATTTACAGCTGGCCGTATGGCCATTAGCAACGTAAAAATTTTCCCAAGCCGCATGAGTCCCCCACAGCCCATGCCCCTTCTAATATTTAATTATTAAATATATACTTTTGCTAAATTAATTATTTTCAGACACGATGGTGACCCGTTGTGGTGCACTTTTGACATGACATGATAGTGGCCCGACGCGACATGACAAGATTGGATGTCCTGGACACTGTGGGTGATTGTGTTTGTACAATTAAACCGATAATATTTGTATCATGTCTAGGACAGGGATCCCTGAGTACCACGGTCAGGGGTACCAACTGTAAATGGCTAAGGCTAATAACTAGAATAAATCAGTAGTCATGAGAGATTTTCCCAGTTACAGGCGATCCCGTTATCCCGGCCACCATTGTGGGACTTGGAGCCTGCCGACGAGTAGGGCACAAGTCCCAAACTCACTGAGCTATAGAAAGAATGATGCACTGCTTAATGAACCCAAGTCGCCTGGATAACCTGGATTAGCTGCAGGGCTTGTGGCTGAAGGAACATCTCACTGCATGTTGCGATAACCCTAGTTAGCTAATGTAGAAAGCCGTAGTCACTGATTGGCCGGGAGCGATTGTATGGTATGGTTTTCAGTGCTCGATTATTGCAGGCTTGATCGCACGATTGTCACTTTTAACAATAAAGATCAGAGGCTAAGTTCTGTTCAGGCGAAGGGTTACAACCCCGATCCTTATTTGGTTTAAGGGTTGTAACCTGGCTCCCGGAGCAGTTCTGAGTCCTCTCTTCGTTTATTGTATTATTGCACCCTACATCACGCTTGTAATATTTTACCTTACTAACAGGAATTGGAGACGGAGTTCTATTCAGGTGAAGGGTTACAACCCCGGTCCTTATTTGGTTTAAGGGTTGTGACCTGGCTACTTGAATGGTTCCCTCGTACTCCATTATGACTGTTGTTATTCTTTTACTTCAAGTTCTTTTAACTGCTTTAGTATATTTTCTGTTATACTGGTTTTAGTTCTTAAGTGAAGCCTCCTTTGTGGCACTTGTTCTTTCTGGGATCTGACCCAGCTAGTTTTGTGTGGCCAGATTTCAGAGCAGCTTCAGAGGATCTACCGACCTTCCAGCCCGATGGTGACCATCAGGCGTGACCAGGGCAACGAATGGGTTTATTTTTGCTCTCCCACTCTATTGTAAAAATTCTATTTTGAGGCGTTTAGCCGGCGAGCACCTGTTAGCTCGTATTGCATACCTTTTTATTGTCTGCCTACGGGCTGTAACATGATTGACAGATCCTAGGGTTGATCATGTATGACTAAACTCTTGCTAGTCCTCACATTTTGTAACGACTAGCTTTATGATCAACTGAATATGTAATGTTTGGAATGCCTTATTATTGTATATTTGGTGATCTTACATCTTGTAACCTTACTTGCTTGCTTGAGATTGAGACAGTTAGGCTTGCTATTGACCATAGGAGACTGATGGATTGTAGCTAAACCCTCATATATCTAGACAGCCGTGACCGTATAGTGGGATGGATTCTATTTCATTATACGTAGCTGGCTATGTATGCCCCCGCTCTCCAGTATTCTGGTTCTGGGGCGTTATATGGTTTAAGTGGTGGCCCATGCATGTCAGCAATTCAAGATATATGAGGGTTTACCGAATAGATGTCTCAATCAGCACTCGTCCTTGATCTCTGCCAGTATCTTCTAATCCCTGAGATTCTCGACCTGATCACATGCTTGTATCGTTGATCTGTCTTGGTCCTTCCTTATTGTTCCCTATTTTGTCTTCTTCAGTGGCGTTGTTCCTGGACCTGCCGATCAACAAGGCGACGCAACTCCCGTGGACCAACAGCAACCAGAAGACCAGGCTCAGCACTTAGGAGCAGCCTTCCGGGCCATGCCTTCCGGAGATCCAGAACCCCCGGTACAGTCAGCCTAACCCGCGAGGCAGGACGATGGAGCCTTGGTTGGACTAATCAGGGAGTTGCTTGCATCGCAGGATCGTCGAGGAGATGCCTTGCATCAGGCAGTGGCAGATGCTCTGGGCAGAGGTGGACACCATGGGAACAGTACGACGAACAGTTTTAAGCGCCTGAACCTTCCATTCTTTGATGGCAGTGAAGATGCTATCGCTGCTGATGCATGGCTTCAGGACACAGAGGTAATATTGGAGGCAGCGAAGACCCCAGAAGACGAGAAGGTGGCCGTGGTGCGCCTGCAGTTATTAGATCTAGCCCGCAGCTGGTGGGTGGCACAGGCCGTTGGATTGGTGGCGCCTATTGTCTGGGCAGTATTTCGTGAGAGGTTCCGGACCAAGTACTTCGATTCGGTGGCTCGGTACGATCTTCAGACCAAGTTCACCAATTTGAAGCAGATGGGAAGGACGGTCGATGGGTATGCGGCCGAGTTTTCCAGGCTTAGTCGGTTTGCTCCCACCTTGGTGGCGACCGAGTTCGATAGAGCCCAGCGATTTCAGCAGGGACTCCACCTAGAGATTTTGCTGGCGGTGGAGCAGTTTGAGCATCAGACTTTTGATGCGGTATTGAGGGCAGCTAGGAGGCATGAGTATACCTCCCAGAGGATTGTGGACAGGACCGGAGGTCGAAAGCGATCTCACGGCCAGATGAATCAGTCGTCAGCCCCAGCCCCGGCAGCTAGGGCTTTGACCATTGGAGCTCCGAGAAGGGCAACATCAGTTACGTCGGTTTAGCATTCAACACCAACGTACCCTCAAAAGCAGAAGCAGTCTTTCCCCATGGGCTGCTCTTATTGTGGAAAGCCTGGACATGTTGTTTCAGAGTGTCGCAAGGCTCGAGGATTGTGTTTGCTTTATGGAGCGCCAGACCACAAGGTAGGGTCCTGTCCGTTCAGGACTGACTCATCACCAGCCAGGACCAGTTCATCAGTTAGGGGACCAGCCCCAGTACCAGTCCAGCCGCAGTTTCTATTCCCGAGGCCGTTGCCGATGCAGACCCAGGCTTTTCATCAGCAAAGGCCTCAGCAGTTTGTCCAGACGCAAGTTCAGAATAGGCAGAGAGAATTCCAGCAGAGAGGGCCGGCACCCAGAGGACATGGTCAAGTGTTGGCTTTGACCATGAAAGAAGAAGGAGTAGCACCAGGTGAGGTAGTGGCAGGTACTATTCTCGTCAACACTTTTCCGGCTTCAGTGTTATTTGATTCTGGTACATCGCATTCATTTATGTCTGTACGATTCGCGACACGGATAGGGCTGAAGCCCGAGTCATTATCAGTAAGGCTCAATATACTTACTGGTAATGGTCTTGTGGGAGTATATAGAGTATTTTTCTCATGTCGGATCGCGGTTAGCGGTAGAGAGTTTCCCGCTAGGCTGATAGAATTCCCGATGGCCGATTATGATGTGGTCTTAGAAATGGATTGGTTGAGGGACCAGTATGCTAGGATAGACTGCCATATTGGCAGAGTTATTTTTAGCATTCCAGACGGGCCAGAATTTTCCTTTTCTCGATGCGAAGTTGAACCTTCTCCTCCAGTATTGCGGATGGCCGTAGCAGCAGTACAGTTACCCCGGATAGTCGAGGAATTTCTAGATGTTTTCCCGGAAGAGCTTCCAGGGATGCCGCCAGAACGGAAGATCGAGTTTACTATCGACTTGATCCCCGGGACAGTACCAGTGTCAGAGAGAGTCTACAGGATGGCACCGTCAGAATTGGAGATATTGTACAAGATGATTGAAGAACTCCGGACCAAGGGATTCATTCGTGCAAGTGGATCGCCTTGGGGAGCCTCGATACTTCTTGTGAAAAAGAAGGATGGTACGTCCAGATTATGTGTTGACTATCGTACCTTGAACTCAGTGACAATCAAGAACAGATATCCTCTCCCCAGGATAGATGACTTGTTTGATCAACTCAGAGGAGCGGCAGTATTCTCGAAGATTGATTTACGGTCAGGATACCACCAGATCAGAGTCAGAGAGCAGGACATCCCGAAGACAGCCTTCAGATCTAGGTATGGGTAATGGGAGTTCCTTGTTATGCCCTTTGGAGCAACCAATGTGCCGGCGGTATTCATGGACCTCATGAATCGTATCTTTATGCCTTATTTGGATCAGTTCGTGATCGTGTTCATAGACGATATCCTGGTCTACAGCAAGAGTGAAGCGGAGCATGAGCAACATCTTAGAATTGTCCTCCAGATTCTCCGAGAGCACCAGTTATATGCCAAGTTCAGTAAATACGAGTTCTAGCTCGATCGTATTTCATACTTGGGTCATATCATTACCAGAGGTGGAGTAGAAGTGGATCCCCAGAAGATCGTGGCTATCGAAACATGGCCAGTGCCCAGCACAGTTGTAGAAGTTCGTAGTTTTCTTAAATTGGCCGGCTACTACCGGCGATTTATTTCGGACATTGCTCAGATTTTAGCACCACTGACACAGTTGACCCGCAAGGATGTACAGTTTACTTGGACAGCAGAATGTCAGGAATCTTTTGAGAAGCTGAAGCGAGGCTTGATGACGGCACCCGTTCTCACACTTCCCGATGGGATCGGAGGATTTTCGGTGTACTGTGATGCTTCAGGCAGAGGATTAGGATATGTTTTGATGCAGCATGGGAAGGTAATAGCTTATACGTCACGATAACTTCGTGATCATGAGAGGAATTACCCGACCCACGGCTTAGAGCTGGCAGCAGTAGTGTTTGCACTTAAGTTGTGGAGACACTACCTGTATGGAGATAGGGTAGAGATTTTTACTGACCACAAGAGCCTGAAGTATGTCTTCACCCATAAGGACCTTAATATAACACCCAGTTTCTAAAATCAGTTTCAGCAGCAGTTCCAGGGTCACGGCCATCAGCAGGGACAACAGCAGCCCAGACAGCATCAGGCACCCAGACAGCAGGCAGTCAGTTGCCCCTACTGTAAGAAGCCGGGGCATGGATGGGGTGAGTGCAGGAGGAGGCTGGACAAGTGCCTACTATGTGGAGCAGCGGACCACCAGCTGAGGGAGTGTTCCCAGTACATAGGTACAGCACCAGGAGGAGGAGCCAAGGCTCCGGTAGGTCAGCAGCGGAGACCGTTATCGACGCAGCAGCAAAGATTTGTGCAGTATCAGCATCAGGCTGGAGGGGGCCAGCAGGGGCGAGCTTACGCCATGACAGTCGAGGATGCTCAGGCAGTGAAAGAGGTGCTAGCAGGTTCTGTTCTTTTCGATTCCATTTCCACCTTGCCTCATTATATCTATCTTGAAATTCAATTCTATCTGTTCTTATCTGCTTCCTTATCTGTTGATAAGTTTTGATCTGGCATTTCTTTTCGATTTGGTTTTCTTCTGAGATGAATCATATGGGCTAGGTCACCCAGTTATGGAATCTAGAATCTTCGGCAGTCGTGTTTAGCTGGCATAGTGAGGACATATAGTCAGATTTAGGACGTATTTCTCGGGTGTGGGAATTTAAGATTTTCGCTGCCAAGCATGCGGCAATGCAAAAATTTTAAATACCATAATTCTAGAGGTATGTACCTTAGTCAAGGACTCTGTGATTATCGTAGCCTTGCTCAGTAGCATGACGAAGATTCCGAGTATCATGATTTTGGACAGACGCATATGATTATCTGACGGTATGTTTGAGACTTTGATTGTGGGGTGTTTGACCTAGGAGACTACTACCATTTTAATTTTGAGGACGAAATTTTTCTAAGGTGGGTAGACTTGTAACACCCAGTTTCTAAAATGAGGGTAATTTTGGAATTTTATATTTAATTTATTTAATTATGATATTTAAATGATAATATGATTTTTGGTAATTTTTAATTATTTTAAAACTATTTAAATCATGACTTATGATTTTGGTGTTTGACTAGTGTAACCTTAGAGCCTAGTCATGTGATTAGGATGTTTGACTAGTACATTCTAGCCTAGAGGGTATTTTGGCCATTTTAGGATTTATTTAAATTTATTATGATTTATGGGAATTTGTGTGATTTTTATATTAATTAAATATGGCTATGTGTTAAGTTAGTCATGACTAGTTGAGACTTGTAGACTAACCTAGAACCAACCCTAGTTGGTGACCCTAGTCTAACTCTCGTTAACCTACTTTTAGTCTTTGGGAATTAGTTTTAAGGTAGGAAGTATTACTTAAGAGAAGTTAGTTCATGACTTATGGTTTAAGTCAATGACTTATGACTTAGCAATTTAAAGCCTAGTGTTTAAGCCATAGGCCCATGAATTAAGCCCAAGACCAATCCTAGCCCACCCATGGCAGCCAACATAGGGATTCCCACCCCTATTTAATGCCTCCTTCATTTAGGGTTAGCCTCTCTTGGAAATAGATCTCAAGTTTAGGAAGAGGTAAATCCCCAACCTTAGAAATTCCTAATTAATTCATTTTAGCTCCTTTTTAGTCCTAGTCTTTTGCAATATGATCTAATTTATGTTTATATACTGATTTTGGAGGAGCACCTCAGTTTGTATGCAATTTGGAGATTTGGAGTTGCCATTTGGAATCCCCTCTTTGAAGCTTTTCTTGAGTTTTGATACTCAATAGATAAATCAACTAAACTCATAGTTTTTCCTGATTTCTTTGCATATAAGGTTAGGTTTTAGGGTTTCCTAGCTGTCCCCAAAATTTGGGCACAATTCGTGTCCATTTCGTGTCCATATCGGACACGTATCTTAGTGATACACAAGGTGTTTGTAGAGATGCCACATAGGAATTTATTTTCATATTTTTGAAATGTAATTATATGGATTTGTAGATCTTGATGTGTACATTAATGTTTGTGAAGGTGTCCTAGTGTTTTAGTGTCCTATTGTATCAGAAATTTGGGTTGGACACGCCGTGCACACACGTACACTGTGTCCTGCACCTCGGGCTCATTTTCTCTCGACACAGGACACTTCGTGTCCTGATTTTTGGCGTGAGCCTAGGGGCAACGACTGTCATCGTGCTCCCAAAATTTGGGAGCACCTCGTGGAGTGTGCGTGGCGCAATCGCCCCCGCACTGGCTGCGCACTGTCGCACGCAGGCGACTGTGCACGCGCACAGGCGCTGCTGACACGGGGTCCGTGTTGTGTCTGTGTGTCACGTGGACACGATACAGGCTGACATAGACCTAGCCCTACCCTAGGAGAACCTAGGTGCACACCCACGTGTCGTGTCGTGTCGTGTGTTGCGTGTTATACGCGCGTGCACGCGTGCACGATGATTATTTGTGCACTGTTTGGTTCTGTGTTCGTATTGTATTCTAGACACGATTCGTTTCCAATTCCTGGACACGAGGACACTCTCATACACCCTCACATGCTTGTCATCAAGTACCAATCATTGGGTTATCGTTTTGTTGTGTTTTCGAATTCGAAAAATCGAATTCCCCTTGTTAGCTGATACCATATGTACTGTTCTCCATTTCAAACTTTTAATTCCTGTCACAGCTAATCTCGAATGTTTTTTTTTGCTATGTATACTCATATGCATGTATATTAGTCCCTGTTGAGTTGATTTTCAAGATTAGTTTTAGTTGTGGTCGAGAGTGTTGGAATTCGAACACTGGATTGGGCAAATATGGACTGATACCTTGAACTAAAATTGATTTTCTATTTTAATTGTTTTTATTAACTGTTAGATGCTTCTAATTAAAGGAATTAGTTCACCTACATAACTAATGAGTGATTGATACGTCACTTTGATTTGTACTAAGGCTAATGGGTATTCGAAATCGATTTTGATATGATAACTGTCAATGTTTTCCACAAAACCTGAGTAAAAACCTGAAATTCACATATTGTAACTTGAGCTATTTGCTTTTAATGAGATAACTGAGATCAAGTTGTGATGAAACTGGGATTTCTTAAAAACTGAAAACTGCATTTGGTTATTATGTTTGATACATGTAAACTGATGAAAACCTGAGGATTCCCCTTGTGTATGAAGCTGAGATTAAGTTGAAATGAAAACTGAGATTGTGATATTTGATTTGATCCCTACTACTTGATAATGTCATGTCATGATTAATCGAGTAGGTTTAAATCAGTTCAGACCATGTGTGAATGTGTTGGCTTGAGATCTTTGTGTATCAATTGGGATTTGTATTGTCAACTAAGTTTGTTTTAATATATAGAAATCTGAGATTTGAATATGTAGATTGATAGGAAACCTGAATTTTGAGTTTCAATTCAGTCACACACACAGTCCTCTTCACTCACCAAAACTGAATCATAGCACACACATTTCTGAAATTCTCCCACACCACACATGACACTCACAAACTCACATTGCTATGAACATACACACACACACACACATTTGATCTCCTTTTACTGTCACACAAAAATCAGCACACACACATATCATTGAATTGGGTTTTTGTATTTGGATTGGGGTTTTCTGTTTTCCTCACATTGCCTCTACATCATAGCACACACATTCATCACTCACATACACTCACACACACAAACTCACATTCTCTCACACTCAAATTATATCACAATTTCACTCTTAGCTCACACAATCACACACACACATATGCTTGCACACACACACATGCCTTGCCTCATATTTTCCCTCACATTCCTAACACACACACATACACACCCATGCCTAAACTCTATACCACATACACACATGCCATGTTTCCCCCTTAACCCCCCTCTCTATTTCTCTATGTATAAATACATGTAATATATATATGTATGTATGCAATATATGAATGTATGTAAATATGTATATATATTGATATTGATATTGATATTGATATTTGATATTGATATTGATATTGATATTGATATTGATATATGATATTGATATATTGATATTGATATATGATAATGATATATTGATATTGATATATGATATTGATATATTGATATTGATATTGATATATTGATATTGATATATGATATTGATATTGATATTGATATATGGTTTGGCATAGGCTTGGTATAGGCTAGACTTGGTTGAGTCTAGATTGGACTAGATAGACTAGTTTAGACTTGATGAGCCTAGATTAACTTGTTTAGACCTAGTTTGGCTAGTTTAACCTCGTTTGACCTAGTTTGACTTAATTAGACTAGAATTGACCTAGTTTGGCTGTTAGGGTTGACTGGAGTTGAGCAAAGGTTGACTTTAGCCTTGATTGACCCCAAACTTCATGTAGATGCATTGTAGCAGTCTATTTCCTTATTTTAGACTTGTTGTGACTTGTACTGTTCTATAGGAGACAGACACCACTCCTCGGACAGTATATTCTCTTCGGACGTTCAGGATACCAGGCGAGTACATTCTCTGATCATTTCATATCCTGCTTAGAATTATTTTAATGCTTTAAATTACTTTACTTGATACTGTCACATTGGTCACACGGATTGGTACTATATGGATCTTTTTATGAGATGTTATCCCCCTCGGGAGCATCGGATACTGCATGTTTTGTGCGTTTTACGAATCATCACGTATCTCTATGCTTCCTTTGATTCACGAATCGCTTATGACACATGTACTCTCATGTTCACAGAGCCATCATGAATCACCTTCACGTATCACTCATTTTATGAGCCATGTGAAGTTTCACGAACCTTAACATAACTTGAACAGATCTTTGTGTATCGATTGGGGATGGAGGAGTGGAAATAGACATGTGAATATTATCCCAGTAGCTGTAGTCATGAATCACTCTCTTAGCTGTAGTCATGAATCTCCTATGCCATTCACATGTTTATATTTTACTCTGACTCACTAGTCACTATTAGCTCTCTATGTATAGTAGATATTTCTATTACAGTTCTCTCTCTGTTTACATACTGTTTTTCTTCAGTTCATGTATCTTACTTTACTGCATGATTATATTTTCTAACCTGCTATGATCTGTTGAGATGTACTGTACTCGCTCCTGTCCTGACTGGACCTGTTGAAAATATTACAGAGGATGAGGAGGAGGCCCTATGTACCACCTATTACGGAGCAGGCTTAGACGACACCTGCGACCTGGTTCCTCTGGAGGATCCAGCTGCAGTACAGGATGCTACTCCCAGAGTCTAGGCTAGATAACTAGGCTTTAGTTTTTTTTCAGCTTTGTTATTTGATTTTCAGTTGTTCTTCTGAGATGTTGTTATATTTAGAGACTTGTATTAAGCTGGATATTCTTGAGTTGTTATCTTAGACACTTAGATTTTCTCCCTCTTATTTGTATTACATTGTGCTTTTGATCTCTCTATCTACCTTTACTATTCTGTATCTGCCTTAGATGTGATTGAGATTGTTCTGTTATGTCACCTCCATTAGGAGTGTATATACTGTACAGGTACCTTTATATTGTTAGATGATTGACCTAGGACAGCGTTCTACCGCCGACACTGCAGCGTAGGCTGGGCGTTGTTACGTTCTCGTACCCTCACAGTGGGTGCGGGTCGTGACACGTTTTTAGTGGTGGCCCATGCAGGTCCAGTTTATGTAGTGGTATTCGAACTAGAGTATCACTACAGCCTGCAGTAGGATTAGGATATTTTTGAAGGTACTCAATCACAAATAGAAAAACTCTTATTCAGATTCCGTATATCTATATTTTGCTGCTTATTGTCTTCCTTGAATTTAAAACTGTCCTCCTTTGGTATTTTGACTCATTCTCAGCAATTGTTTCCTTTTGATCTGTATCTCCAGGATGGTTGAGACGCGATCGCATCGCCAGGGCCAGAGGGACGTCGATAAGAGGTCTGCCACCTCTCATGCTCAGCAGCCAGCCTCTGGTACCGCAGCCCCAGTCATGCCAGCTGGGGTAGGCATTTCAGCAGATTTTGGAGGAGCCCCACCAGCAGTGAGGCATGAGCCGAGTCCGGTGATTCCGAATGTACTTCTTCAGCAGCATCAGCCACCTGCAGGGACAATTGATGCCGTTCAGCTGTTAGCCTTCTTCCGACAGTACATGGAGGGTCAGCAGACCCAGCAGCAGGGGCAGACAGCAGAGCTCACACGAGGCATTGAGCTGGCAATTACTGCGATAGAGAGAGTCATAGCTCAGCCAGCGGCAGCCCCGCAGCCGTACCAGCCACAAGAGAAGGGCATCCAAGATTTCTAGAAGATGCACCCGAGAGACTTTCGAGGGACAGAGGGGATCTTGTATGCCGACGAGTGGATCGAGCATATGGAGGAGATTTTCAGGTTGGCTGAGATCTCGACGAGGCTCCAGATAGAGGCAGCGGCCAGCATGATGCAGGATCTGGCCCGTACATGGTACCAGACCGACCCGAGGATCGGTACAGCAGGACAGACTTGGGCAGCATTCAAGAAGCTGTTCAAGGAGAAGTTCTTTCCAGACGCAGCGCTGGGAGCCCTCGAGACCCAGTTCGAGGCCCTAGTCCAGGGGACCCAGTCCGTGGAGGAGTACGCAGGAGAGTTCTGCCGCCTGAGCAGATTTATGGAGGACTTGTCGGAGACGACGAAGGCCCGGAGGTTCCGGAAGGGCTTGGTAAAGGAGGTCAAGTCCTACACCAAGAATGCCCGCAGCACTACATTTGAGGAGATCCTGGTGGACGCTTTAGCTGCAGAGGATGATCTTGAGCTTAGGCTCAAGAGGGGACGAGACTCCCAGGGAGGCAGCAGTAGCGGAGGACCGGCCAAGAGACCGCACGTTCAGCATCAGTTTCAGCAGCAGTTCCAGGGTCACGGCCATCAGCAGGGACAACAGCAGCCCAGACAGCATCAGGCACCCAGACAGCAGGCAGTCAGTTGCCCCTACTGCAAGAAGCCGGGGCATGGATAGGGTGAGTGCAAGAGGAGGCTGGACAGGTGCCTACTATGTGGAGCAGCGGACCACCAACTGAGAGAGTGTTCCCAGTACATAGGCACAGCACCAGGAGGAGGAGCCAAGGCTCCGGTAGGTCAGCAGCGGAGACCGTTACCGAGGCAGCAGCAGAGATTTGTGCAGTATTAGCATCAGGCTGGAGGGGGCCAGCAGGGGCGAGCTTACGCCATGACAGTCGAGGATGCTCAGGCAGTGGAAGAGGTACTAGCAGGTTCTGTTCTTTTCGATTCTATTCCCACCTTGCCTCATTATATCTATCTTGAAATTCAATTCCATCTGTTCTTATCTGCTTCCTTATCTGTTGATAAGTTTTGATCTGGCATTTCTTTTCGATTTGGTTTTCTTCTGAGATAAATCATATGGGCTAGGTCACCCAGTTATGGAATCTAGAATCTTCGACAGTCGTGTTTAGCTGGCATAGTGAGGACATATAGTCAGATTTAGGACGTATTTCTCGGGTGTGAGAATTTAAGATTTTTGCTGCCAAGCATGCGACAATGCAAAAATTTTAAATACCATAATTCTAGAGGTATGTACCTTAGTCAAGGACTCTGTGATTATCGTAGCCTTGCTCAGTAGCATGACGAAGATTCTGAGTATCATGATTTTGGACAGACGTATATGATTATCTGACGATATGTTTGAGACTTTGATTATGGGGTGTTTGACCTAGGAGACTACTACCATTTTAATTTTGAGGACGAAATTTTTCTAAGGTGGGTAGACTTGTAATACCCAGTTTCTAAAATAAGGTTAATTTTGGAATTTTATATTTTAATTTATTTAATTATGATATTTAAATGATAATATGATTTTTGGTAATTTTTAATTATTTTAAAACTATTTAAATCATGACTTATGATTTTGGTGTTTGACTAGTGTAACCTTAGAGCCTAGTCATGTGATTAGGATATTTGACTAGTACATTCTAGCCTAGAGGGTATTTTGGCAATTTTAGGATTTATTTAAATTTATTATGATTTATGGGAATTTGTGTGATTTTTATATTAATTAAATATGGCTATGTGTTAAGTTAGTCATGACTAGTTGAGACTTGTAGACTAACCTAGAACCAACCCTAGTTGGTGACCCTAGTCTAACTCTAGTTAACCTACTTTTAGTCTTTGGGAATTAGTTTTAAGGTAGGAAGTATTACTTAAGAGAAGTTAGTTCATGACTTATGGTTTAAGTCAATGACTTATGACTTAGCAATTTAAAGCCTAGTGTTTAAGCCATAGGCCCATGAATTAAGCCCAAGACCAATCCTAGCCCACCCATGGCAGCCAACATAGGGATTCCCACCCCTATTTAATGCCTCCTTCATTTAGGGTTAGCCTCTCTTGGAAATAGATCTCAAGTTTAGGAAGAGGTAAATCCCCAACCTTAGAAATTCCTAATTAATTCATTTTAGCTCCTTTTTAGTCCTAGTCTTTTGCAATATGATCTAATTTATGTTTATATACTGATTTTGGAGGAGCACCTCAGTTTGTATGCAATTTGGAGATTTGGAGTTGCCATTTGGAATCCCCTCTTTGAAGCTTTTCTTGAGTTTTGATACTCAATAGGTAAATCATCTAAACTCATAGTTTTTCCTGATTTCTTTGCATATAAGGTTAGGTTTTAGGGTTTCCTAGCTGTCCCCGAAATTTGGGCACAATTCGTGTCCATTTCGTGTCCATATCAGACATGTATCATAGTGATACACTAGGTGTTTGTAGAAATGCCACATAGGAATTTATTTTTATATTTTTGAAATGTAATTATATGAATTTGTAGATCTTGATGTGTACATTAATGTTTGTGAAGGTGTCCTAGTGTTTTAGTGTCCTATTGTATCAGAAATTTGGGTTGGACACGCCGTGCACACACGTACACTGTGTCCTGCACCTCGGGCTCATTTTATCTCGACACAGGACACTTCGTGTCCTGATTTTCGGCGTGAGCCTAGGGGCAACGACTGTCATCGTGCTCCCAAAATTTGGAAGCACCTCGTGGAGTGTGCGTGGCGCAATCGCCCCCGCACTGGCCGCGTACTGTCGCGCGCAGGCGACTGTGCACGCGCACAGGCGCTGCTGACACGGGGTCTGTGTCGTGTCTGTGTGTCACATGGACACGATACAGGCTGACATAGACCTAGCCCTACCCGAGACGAACCTAGGTGCACACCCACGTGTCGTGTCGTGTCGTGTGTCGCGTGTTATACGCGCTTGTACGCGTGCACGATAATTATTTGTGCACTATTTGGTTCTGTGTTCGTATTGTATTCTAGACACGATTCGTGTCCAATTCCTGGACACGAGGACACTCTCATACACCCTCACATGCTTGTCATCAAGTACCAATCATTGGGTTATCGTTTTGTTGTGTTTTCGAATTCAAAAAATCGAATTCCCCTTGTTAGCTGATACCATATGTACTGCTCTCCATTTCAAACTTTTAATTCCTGTCACAGCTAATCTCGAATGTTTTTTTTTGCTATGTATACTCATATGCATGTATATTAGTCCCTGTTGAGTTGAGTTTCAAGATTAGTTTTAGTTGTGGTCGAGAGTGTTGGAATTCGAACACTGGATTGGGCAAATGTGGACTGATACCCTGAACTGAAATTGATTTTCTATTTTAATTGTTTTTATTAACTGTTAGATGCTTCTAATTAAAGGAATTAGTTCACCTACATAACTAATGAGTGATTGATACGTCACTTTGATTTGTACTAAGGCTAATGGGTATTCGAAATCGATTTTGATATGATAACTGTCAATGTTTTCCACAAAACCTGAGTAAAAACCTGAAATTCACATATTGTAACTTGAGCTATTTGCTTTTAATGAGATAACTGAGATCAAGTTGTGATGAAACTGGGATTTCTTAAAAACTGAAAACTGCATTTGGTTATTATGTTTGATACATGTAAACTGATGAAAACCTGAGGATTCTCCTTGTGTATGAAGCTGAGATTAAGTTGAAATGAAAACTGAGATTGTGATATTTGATTTGATCCCTACTACTTGATAATGTCATGGCATGATTAATCGAGTAGGTTTAAATCAGTTCAGACCATGTGTGAATGTGTTGGCTTGAGATCTTTGTGTATCAATTGGGATTTGTATTGTCAACTAAGTTTGTTTTAATATATAGAAATCTGAGATTTGAATATGTAGATTGATAGGAAACCTGAGTTTTGAGTTTCAATTCAGTCACACACACAGTCCTCTTCACTCACCAAAACTGAATCATAGCACACACATTTCTAAAATTCTCCCACACCATACATGACACTCACAAACTCACATTGCTATGAACATACACACACACACATTTGATCTCCTTTTACTGTCACACAAAAATCAGCACACACACATATCATTGAATTGGGTTTTTATATTTGGATTGGGGTTTTCTGTTTTCCTCACATTGCCTCTACATCATAGCACACACATTCATCACTCACATACACTCACACACACAAACTCACATTCTCTCACACTCACATTATATCACAATTTCACTCTTAGCTCACACAATCACACACACACATATGCTTGCACACACACACATGCCTTGCCTCACATTTCCCCTCACATTCCTAACACACACACATACACACCCATGCCTAAACTCTATACCACATACACACATGCCATGTTTCCCCCTTAACCCCCCTCTCTATTTCTCTATGTATAAATACATGTAATATATATATATATGTATGTATGCATATATGAATGTATATAAATATGTATATATTTTGATATTGATATTGATATTTGATATTGATATTGATATTGATATATGATATTGATATATTGATATTGATATATGATAATGATATATTGATATTGATATATGATATTGATATATTGATATTGATATTGATATTGATATATGATATTGATATATGATATTGATATTGATATTGATATATGGTTTGGCATAGGCTTGGTATAGGCTAGATTTGGTTGAGTCTAGATTGGACTAGATAGACTAGTTTAGACTTGATGAGCCTAGATTAACTTGTTTAGACCTAGTTTGGCTAGTTTAACCTCGTTTGACCTAGTTTGACTTAATTAGACTAGAATTGACCTAGTTTGGCTGTTAGGGTTGACTGGAGTTGACCAAAGGTTGACTTTAGCCTTGATTGACCCCAAACTTCATGTAGATGCATTGTAGCAGTCTATTTCCTTATTTTAGACTTGTTGTGACTTGTACTGTTCTATAGGAGACATACACCACTCCTCGGACAGTATATTCTCTTCGGACGTTCAGGATACTAGGCGAGTACATTCTCTGATCATTTCATATCATGCTTAGAATTATTTTTATGCTTTAAATTACTTTACTTGATACTGTCACGTTGGTCACACGGATTGGTACTATATGGATCTTTTCATGAGATGTTATCCCCCTCGGGAGCATCGGATACTGTATGTTTTGTGCGTTTCACGAATCATCACGTATCTCTATGCTTCATCTGATTCACGAATTGCTTGTGACACATGTACTCTCATGTTCACAGAGCCATCATGAATCACCTTCACGTATCACTCATTTTATGAGCCATGTGAAGTTTCACGAACCTTAACATAACTTGAACAGATCTTTGTGTATCGATTGGGGATGGGGGAGTAGAAATAGACATGTGAATATTATCCCAGTAGCTGTAGTCATAAATCACTCTCTTAGCTGTAGTCATGAATCTCCTATGCCATTCACATGTTTATATTTTACTCTGACTCACTAGTCACTATTAGCTCTCTATGTATAGTAGATATTTCTATTACAGTTCTCTCTCTGTTTATATACTGTTTTTGTTCAGTTCATGTATCTTACTTTACTGCATGATTATATTTTCTAACCTGCTATGATCCGTTGAGATGTACTGTACTCGCTCCTGTCCTGACTGGACCTGTTAAAAATATTACAGAGGATGAGGAGGAGGCCCTATGTACCACCTATTACGGAGCAGGCTTAGACGACACCTGCGACCTGGTTCCTCTGGAGGATCCAGCTGCAGTACAGGATGCTACTCCCAGAGTCTAGGCTAGATAGCTAGGCTTTAGTTTTTCTTCAGATTTGTTATTTGATTTTCAGTTGTTCTTCTGAGATGTTGTTATATTTAGAGACTTGTATTGAGCTGGATATTCTTGAGTTGTTATCTTAGACACTTAGATTTTCTCCCTCTTATTTGTATTACATTGTGCTTTTGATCTCTCTATCTACCTTTACTATTCTGTATCTGCCTTAGATGTGATTGAGACTGTTCTGTTATGTCACCTCCATTAGGAGTGTATATACTGTACAGGTACCTTTATATTGTTAGATGATTGACCTAGGACAGCGTTCTACCGCCGACACTGCAGCGTAGGCTGGGCGTTGTTACGTTCTTGTACCCTCACAGTGGGTGCGGGTCGTGACACTTAATATGCGTCAGAAAAGGTAGCTAGAGCTACTTGTGGATTATGATGTCAACCTGCAGTATCACCCTGGGAAGGCCAACGTTGTGGCAGATGTATTGAGCAGGAGAGCCGGAGTTTACCTTCTGACAGCGCAACCAGAGTTGTTAGCAGATCTTCAGAAGATGGGTATAGAAGTTGTCCTTCCTACCAATATGGCATTGATGGCCAGCATGCAAGTACAGTCTAGTATAGTTGAGAGGATCAAGATAGCTCAGTCCTCCGATTCTAAGCTTCAGCGGCTTAGAGCAGAATGTGAAGCGGGACGACGACCAGAATTATGTATTCATGAAGACGGTACACTTCGATATGGTAAGCGTCTTTGTGTACCCAGTAGAGATATCAGGCGGAAGGTGATGGCGGAAGCTCACAGTTCTCAGTATTCGATTCATCCCGGTGGCACGAAGATGTACCGTGATATCCGTCAGCACTTTTGGTGGAATGGCATGAAGAGGAAGATAGCTCGGTTTGTCTCTCGGTGTTTGGTCTGCCAACAAGTCAAGGCTGAACACCAGAGGCCAGCTGGACTTCTTCAGCCCTTACCGATTCCAGAATGGAAGTGGAAGCATGTAACCATGGATTTTGTGACTGGATTACCTAGATCCCCAGCCGGTAGAGATGCTATTTGGGTTATAGTTGACAGGCTCACGAAGGTGGCTCACTTTTTCCCATTCAGAGTTGGTCAGTCGACGGCCCAGCTAGCAGAGATGTATCTCCGACAGATTGTCAGATTCCACGATGTACCAGTCAGTATCACCTCGGACCGGGATTCAAGATTTACGTCAAACTTTTGGCGTAGCTTACAAGAGAGTTTGGGAACTCACCTCCAGTTCAGCTCAGCTTATCACCCACAGACAGATGGTCAGTCGGAACGCAGACTCTGGAGGATATATTGAGATCTTGTACACTCAACTTCGGTGGTTCGTGGGAAGATCACCTGCACCTGGTGGAGTTCTCGTACAACAACAGTTTCCAAGCTAGTATCCAGATGGCACCGTTCGAGACACTGTACGGTAGGAAGTGCAGATCCCCACTAGCCTGGGACGATGTGGGAGATAGGCAGATGCTTGGTCCAGAGATGATCGCTCAGACAGTTGAGGTGGTCAGGAGAGTCAGAGATCATCTTCGTGTTGCACAAGATCGTCAGCACCATTGGGCCGATTCTCATTGGCGTCCTCTTGAATTTTTTGTCGGCGACCATGTATTCCTGAGGATCTCGCCTAACCGTGGCGTCATTCATTTCGGCGTACGGGGAAAGTTTAGTCCTAGGTATATAGGGTCGTTCGACATTCTGGAGCGAGTAGGAGATGTGTCCTATCGTCTCGCTCTTCCGCCGTCTCTGAGTGAGGTACATGACGTATTCTATGTATCCCAGCTACGACGGTATATCCCGGACCCGAGCCACATCCTGGATCATTCGAAATTGGTTGTTGGTACCAACCTTTCGTATGAGGAGAGACCCGTATCCATATTGGACCAAAGAGAAAAGATACTCAAGAACAAGACTATCAAGTTAGTCCGTGTTGTTTGGGGTCATCACTCTTTGGGAGAGTCAACGTGGGAGCGTAAGGATGATATCCGATCGCGATATCCTGACCTGTTTGACTCGTGAGGTATAATATCTTTTCTATGCCTCATGTCTTCGATTCCTTGCTTGTACGAATAATTGCTTGATTGCTTAACTAGTATAGCTTGCCTGTGAGTAGTATAGCTTGTCCTTGCATCTCTAGCCACTTGATTAAATTCCGAGGACGAAATTCTTTTAAGGTGGGTAGAGTTGTAATGACTATTGTTTGTATTACGTATCTCGGTATACGTGTACGTATTTAGACCCGTATTGTATGGTTCGGCCCAACTTGACTTGGTTCGGCTTGGTTTTGCATGGTTCGGTTTTGCTTGATTTTAATGTGAACCAAACCACTCCCACCTACCACCTTCATTAAATATCCCACCTACCACCATCCCCATTAAATATCCCGCCACATATTTCTCTCTCCTCATTAACTCTTCTTCTTCCCCACCATTACTTCTCCACCAACCTGAGAGAGGAAGAGCTTAGGTAAGTGCATCTTGCTTCATGGAGGAAGTCCATTTTATTATTCCATTGTCTTCCTCACGTGTTTCTAACCCACTTTAGTACTTAGCATTTTTCATTCCCATGGTTGAATTCTTGTAAATCTAGCTTTGTGGTATTTTCGGTTTACAGGAGTTTCGATCTATCAAACTTGCATATTTTGCTAGTTGATGGTCCCATGTTGCAGAGAATTTCGTTTGGTCCAAATTTGACCTTCGGGAAAATTGCTTAGCGGCATGGACATTTTAGCACTTGGCCGCATGCAAATGAAAAATGAGCCGCATGGCTTTCCTCTAAATATTACCTTAACATTACATTGCATTATGCTAGTGCATGCAATATTTTAATAAATATTTTAATGCATATTCAAAGTGCATGCATTTAAGAATGCATTCTCTAAATGCATCCAGTGGCATGCATTTAATACATTTAATAAATGCATTCTCTAAAAATGCATTCAGTAGCATGCGTTTAAGGTATTTAATAATGCATTCTCTTAATGCATTCAAATAGCATGCATTTAATGCATCTTCTAAATGCATTGTAGCCGCATGTAGGAGCAAAAGTCAGCCGCATAAGCATTCAGGAATGCATTAATGCATTACTTTAATGCATTCTAAATGCATTTCCTTGAAGTCAGCCGCATATGGCTTGTTTTAAATAAAGGCATACTAATGCATGCCTCTTTGCATTGGCTTTTGGAACTTAAGTGAGCCGCATGGCCCTTGGCCATTAGCATTAATTATTTGCTTGCATTTTTGCATGCAAGCAAATAGCATTAAATATATGCATTAGCATTAATTATGTGCAATCGCACTTAGCCTTGCATGCATTTAGCTTTGCATGCTTCAGCATCCCTGGCCGCATACAAAATTGTTGAGCCGCATGGCCATTCCTTTTGGCCACACTGAATTCTTGCATGAATTTTCATGCTAAAATACATTGGCATGCTATTTAACGTGTGTTGCATGTAATCCATATAATGCCTTATATTAGGCATGCAAGCCAGCCGCATGCTAACCTACATCTAATGCAATATAATGCATTATATTAGGCATACAATGCCAGCCGCATGCTGATCCACATTATGATGCACACATTAATGTATGTTGTATGCTAATCCATTTTAATGCATTAATTTCTATATTTTAATGCATATATCCTATTCTATATTTTAATGCATATATCCTAATCTATATTATAATGCATATATTCTAATCTATATTTTAATGCATAAGTTTAATGCATTATATTTAATGCATGCGTGCATGCTTTAGCTTGCATGCTTATGTATAGCTCAGCCACATATGGCCAAGTGACTTGCTTGACCGCATGCGCTTCTATTTACAGCTGGCCGCATGGCCATTAGCAACGTAAAAATTTTCCCGAGCCGCATGAGTCCCCCACATCCCATGCCCCTTCTAATATTTAATTATTAAATATGTACTTGTGCTAAATTAATTATTCTCGGACACGATGGTGACCCGTTGTGGTACACTTTTGACATGACATGATAGTGGCCCGACGCGACGCACTCCTGACAGTGAACATGACATGACAAGATTGGATGGCCTGGACACCGTGGGTGATTGTGTTTGTACAATTAAACCGATAATATTTGTATCATGTCTAGGACAGGGATCCCTGAGTACCACGGTCAGGGGTACCAACTATAAATGGCTAAGGCTAATAACTAGAATAAATCAGTAGTCATGAGAGATTTTCCCAGTTACAGGCGATCCCGTTATCCCGGCCACCATTGTGGGACTTGGAGCCTGCCGACGAGTAGGGCACAAGTCCCAAACTCACTGAGCTATGGAGAGAATGAAGCACTGCTTAATGAACCCAAGTCGCCTGGATAACCTGGATTAGCTGCAGGGCTTGTGGCTGGAGGAACATCTCACTGCATGTTGCGATAACCCTAGTTAGCTAATGTAGAAAGCCGTAGTCACTGATTGGCCGGGAGCGATTGTATGGTATGGTTTTCAGTGCTCGATTATTACAGGCTTGATCGCACGATTGTCACTTTTAACAATAAAGATCAGAGGCTAAGTTCTGTTCAGGCGAAGGGTTACAACCCCGATCCTTGTTTGGTTTAAAGGTTGTAACCTGGCTCCCAGAGCAGTTCCGAGTCCTCTCTTCGTTTATTGTATTATTGCACCCTACGTCACGCTTGTAATGTTTTACCTTACCAACAGGAATTGGAGACGGAGTTCTATTCAGGTGAAGGGTTACAACCCCGGTCCTTGTTTGGTTTAAGGGTTGTGACCTGGCTACTTGAATGGTTCCCTCGTACTCTATTATGACTGTTGTTATTCTTTTACTTCAAGTTCTTTTAACTGCTTTAGTATATTTTCTGTTGTACTGGTTTTAGTTCTTAAGTGAAGCCTCCTTTGTGGCACTTGTTCTTTCTGGGATCTGACCCAGCTAGTTTTGTGTGGCCAGATTTCGGAGCAGCTTCAGAGGATCTACCGACCTTCCAACCCGATGGTGACCATCAGACGTGACCAGGGCAATGAATGGGTTTTTTTTGCTCTCCCACTCTATTGTAAAAATTCTATTTTGAGGCGTTTAGCCGGCGAGTACCTGTTAGCTCGTATTGCATACCTTATTATTGTCTGCCTATGGGCTGTAACATGATTGACAGATCCTAGGATTGATCATGTATGACTAAACTCTTTCTAGTCCTCACATTTTGTAATGACTAACTTCATGATCAACTGAATATGTAATGTTTGGGACGTCTTATTATTGTATATTTGGTGATCTTACATCTTGTAACCTTACTTGCTTGCTTGAGATTGAGACAGTTAGGCATGCTATTGACCATAGGAGACTGATGGATTGTAGCTAAACCCTCATATATTTAGACAGCCGTGATCGTATAGTGGGGTGGATTCTATTTATTATACGTAGCTGGCTATGTATGCCCCCGCTCTCCAGTATTCTGGTTCTGGGGCGTTACAGATTACGTGTCCAATACGACACGAGGCGACTCGAGACTCAAGGGGTGTTGTGTCAGACACTGCCCCTTGGTTTGTGCCAAGTGGCAGGCCGCCATGTGGCGTGTCGTGTCCACAGTGACACTCGGGGAGCAGGAGACAGTTACGGTATCTGCGCGTGTGTGTGCGTATTCGTTTTGGACACGAAAAACATACAAACTTCGACTCAATCCTCTCGATTATTGATATATACATATTAACCTAATTTTCTCTTCAATTAGATTCTAAAATTAACAAAATTCATTTCTCACAAACATTTCATCGAACACTCTATTAAAGATACTGATACGTGTCCGATACGGATACGAAATGGACACTACCTAGCACCAAACTAACTCTACAACTAGGGTATACCTATATGCATGCATTAATGAAAAGAAAACATGATTTTATATGGGTTTTATGGTATTTACCTATTGAGAGTAAATCTCAATGCAAAGGGTGAGGATGAGTGTTTTCCCTTGAACTCCAATTCCCCAAAGCACTCCCAATCCTAGCTAGCAAGCCCCTACTGGCTTCCACTATGGTAGGATGTGATGATGCAATTGATTAGGATCAATTTGGACTTAATTTGGATATTAGGGGAAGAAATTTGGGGAGGAACAATTAGGGTTCTAAGAAGATGTAAAAGAGGCAAAGATTTTTCTTAGGGATACTTTATAGGAAGGGGAGATACTATTTTGGCTTCCATTAGATGAATTAGGGTTAGGTTTTAGATGTAGATGAGTGGATAGGAGTTGTCCACCCAATTCCAAGCCTTTCTATTGGTCCAATAGTCCTAAGGCTTTCTTTTTCATAAATATCCTAAGGAAAAATATCCTACTTCGAATATCTAGATATTATTAATCTTGTCATTACTAGGTTATCCTAATCAATACTCTAAGCTCAAGGCTAATCTAGATTAGGCTAAGTTTCTAGGTCAAGTCTCAACCTAACAATTAGCACATATTTAATTAATAAAATTTTAAAATCACCAAAAAGTCAAAATAACTAAAATACCCTCAAGCCAAAAATGTGGTAGTGACACCCACACGGTTAGTGGTTGCAACAAGGGAAACAATGAGCTACTCCATCATTGGGTTGGCTCCTGGCAGTCTCATCAATGAACTGAAGCCCAACATGCTATTCTCCGAGGCCGATACCTTTTTGAATCAGATTGCTCATAAAGGGTCATACCCTGCAGGGAGATTGTCGTTACTAAACTGGCAGCATCGTTCCCCTCCATGGGTTAATCTGATTTCTTGGATCTTGGCAGAGTATAAGGACACTCTACGACGGATCGGCCTCTATTACGCCATTAGGAGCTCCTGCTATGGCTTGTTTATGAACCCGAAGCTATTTGTGGCATTGTTCGAGATGTACAATTGTCGGACTGGGACCTTCTTTACTCCCAGGGGAGAGATGGGGCTTGCTCTTCATGAGATGCATGATGTGTCTAAATTGCCCTGGGGAGACGAATTTTATGAGGAGTGTACCCCGATAAACAAAGAGTTTGAGGAATTAGAGTGGCGGTTCCCCGAATTCCTTGCTGTATATCAGAAAGTGCTATGTCACCATAGCACCTGTCAATAAATATCCAAGAAGAAGGACGATAGTTCGGAAGGGGACATTCCTCATACCAAGGCTTGGATTGGTTATCTTTTTAACCTTAGCGCCTTCGGTCGGGTTGCTGTTAGGAGTCCCCAATCTTTGGAACAAGTGGGTGCTCTGGTGCAAAGCACCAAGAGGGTCCGCGCTGCTGGTGACAGGTTCGGGAGTCTGAGCGATACTTTTAACTATTTTTATCATGATACCCAGCCTCTGTCTGCTAAGGCCATCCTGGCTGGATACCTGATGATATGGCTGAGGGTTTGTGTCGTCTCGGCGGGCTCCGGTTCGATTGAGAAGATCAGCCGCAACCTAATCCTTCTGGCGGTAAAGCTGGTCTTTGGAGGCAAGTTGGCGCTGCTTCCGGCTATGGTATGCAGCATCCATCTGGGTCTTCGTATTTTCATGCCAAAAGTCATCGCCCGTGAACTTACGAAACCCTTCAATAGAATCGAGCTGCCGTATCATTATTTAATGGGGTGGCTGCAAATGAATTGCCCCTTTCTGATGCGACCTGGCCCGGAGGGTAATACGATAAGTGACGATGCCTTCATCTATCACTACCGTGACATACCCTAGAATTGTACCACTTTTCTCGACTGCCGAGCCGCTCTTGCACGGGTGGATAGATACTCCTTTTTTGTGTCGGTCCTGCCTTTTACTGAGGAATAGATGGGATGTGTTCACCTTGATAGTGCTGTTGCACCCCAGGTCCTGTCTGAAAAGTTGTTTCACTGGTTGCAGAGTATCCGTCCCTCACATCTGGTGTATCGCAACCGTAATGTTATATACCTAAAGCCGTACTTACCCAGCCGGTATTCTCGACAATTTGGGTATAGCCAATTATATTTGGATAATCCTAATCCTTGCCTGGGTTTTGAGGGGAGCGTCTTGGATGGTATTCGGGCCTGGCACTATTATTCGACGACCCATACCCAGGCCAGCTTCATCCTGTCTGACGCTGGGAATTCGAGGCATATCGCATATATGGCGGCCCTTCGTCATGTGTCCGTGAATGCGCCTCCCGACGACTTTGATCCCCGTACCAATTTTATTGTCAGTACGAAATTGGAGGAGCGACCGAGGGACTCTCGTAAGAGGATGGGGAAGGGGAAGAGGAAAGCTTCTGACTTTGATTCCGACAGCACGGAGGAGGAGGAAGATAACTCCGAAGATCTCTAGCCCTTTGTAAGTCCTTTGGCGATGCGCGTTCCTTCCCCTACATCGAATCCTTCGCGTAAACGAAGCAGGCCTGAACCTCCTGTTACTGATAGACCTCGTTCTCAGAAATGAGTTGCGACTAGGTTTCGTGGGCCTGCTGTCGAAAAAATGGGTAGTGATACCGAAGTTAACATAGGGGTAAGTTATTTCACGACAATCTCCAATGTTGTCCTTGGAATGGAATCTGAAGGCTCTCCTTTGCAGGCATCGGAGGTAGCAAACCTTCAACCATCAAATGCTGCCCGTACGTTTCCCTCTCTGGGATCTGACCCTGGAGCTGCGGGGTCCTCACAAACTGTTGCTGATATAATTATATCCCTGTCCGGAACAGCAGGGTCTGAGGAGGCGGGCGTGGATGGTTCTGCCGCCACTGCTGACCTTACAGGGGATGCGGTGGTAGCGGAAGGAGCTGAGACTACCCCGATTGATCCCCAGTCTATGCCTCCCGCCTCTGGTAAGCTATGTCACATTCTTACGAATGAGGAGATTTTTTTGCTTCAACTCCATCTTCTTCGGGTCAAGCTGATTGTCGATTGTTCTGGACCTACAGGATCTGTCTCTCCACTACCGATGGTGGATGTGGTCGCGGAGGAAGGGATAGAAGAGGATCCAGGGGCTGACCTGGTACAAGCAAGAAATGTCCCTTCTCCCCTTCCAGCTCGAGTCGAGGGGCCTTCCACCGTTTTGAGCACAGAAGTCCCGGCTCCCTCAACCTCTTTGGTGGATGTAGGGTCGATTAAAGTTGCCTCTTCCCCGGAGATTGAACTCTCCGCCCTGCCTAGTCTTCAGCTACTTCGGGCTGTGGAAGGGGAGATTGCTGCTGTGCGGGAGTCTCGTCGCTCGGAGTTTGTTTCCCTTTTGACATGGTCGTCAAACTCCGCTATGCCTTCCTCTCACACACCTTCGACCCCTTGACTGATATTCCTTCGACGTCGTCTTCTTTGGAGAATCTAGACGAATCGTCAAGGGATATAGTCGAGAGCTTCTACCGTCATCTAAAACAGGGGGTTGAAGCTACTTCAAGGAGAGGAACTTCATTTGCCATGGCCCGTCATTGTGCCCAAGACCAGATTAAACTACTGAAACTGCTTCCGGGTGGAGAAGGGACGGCCGTTCTTCTGGAGCATAACCTGGCAGAGGCTGATCAGCGCCTAATCCAGTTACAAAGACTATGGCAAGTCGATGTGTCTGCTGCAGTGGAACAGGAGCGTACTTTTCTCATAAAAGCCATGGAGAAAGTGAAGGCTATATAGGAGACGACCAAGCCCTCCTTGGAGAAGGACCTTCATAAGCTGTCTCTTAAATATGACAAGCTGAACCGAAAGGAAGAGATTTGGTTGACTCGTGAGGAGACAACTGTTCGTGCTATAAACGAAACTAACGAGCAGCTCCTCCAGCTCCAGGCCAAGCTGACCTCTCTGGAGGCTGAGCTTCAAGCCACTCATCAAGAGAGAGAGAAGATCTGTAAGGAGAGTGATGAGGTCACACGAGCCTCTGCCGCTCTAGAGGGTACACTGAAGAAGTTAGAGGAAAATTGGAAGGCTCATGCACATCTTGAGGATGCTGAAAAGCTAACCCAGGAAGCTGAATGCCGAGCCAGATTGAGAATCAAGCGCTCAACTGCACAGTTGGGAGACATTCTTGCCAAACTATGCGTTGCTGATGAGTAGTAGCTTTTTCTCCTGCTCTTTCCTTTTTTTGAGATGTAACGAATGCGACTGAAAATAGAATACATTCACTCTATTATTTGTTTGTGGTATTTGTGGTGCTTGTATTAGAGGGCCTAATACGATATTTGTGTTTGATAAAGGACATTCCACTGAGAGACTTTTTATGGACCTATTGCCCTTTTGTGCATCTGGAAATGCGAGCAAATAGATTTGAAATGATATTTTGTGGACCTACTACTCTTTGGTACACCGATGATGTGAGTAATAGATTAGGATAACTTCTGTGAATCTATTATCCCTTTTTGCGCACTGTTGGTGCGGGTAATAGATTTGAAATGAAACCTAACAGAGGTAATATGGACGTGATAGGTTTTGTGGTCTTAACACCATATCTTTTATCCGGGTTGGGTACAGGTGCTAAGTCAAGAGACTATCGATATCAGAGGTAATATGGACGTGATACACGATAATCAAGAATAATTTTTTTGTGGACCTGTTACTCTTCTGTGCACTGGTGGTGCGAGTAATAGATTTCGAGACAAAACCAACAGAGGTAATATGGACGCGATAGGTTTTGTGGTCTTAATACCATGTATTTTATTCCGGGTTGGGTACAGGTGTTAAGTCAAAAGACTATCGGTATCAGAGGTAATATGGACGTGATACATGATAATCAAGAATAATCTTTGGTGGAACTATTACTCTTCTGCGCACTGGTGGTGCGAGTAAAAGATTTTGAGACAAAACCAACAGAGGTAATATGGACGTGATAGGTTTTGTGGTCTTAACACCATGTCTTTTATCCCGGGTTGGGTACAGGTGTTAAGTCAAGATACTATCGGTATCAGAGGTATTATGGACGTGATACACGATAATCAGGAACATAAAGTTTGCTCAGTGATAACGATAAGCTGGAAAGACTCCTGTGTGATGAAGCATTAGAGTGGGAGTTCAGAGGTATCATCATACATGACTCGCCATCTAAGGAGATGCGATATGAATCTACTCGAAGTAAATAGAGTGTGAGTTCAGAGGTACTTGGTGTACATAACTCGATAGTTTGGGAGATTTGATGGTTTGAGGGAGTACCAGCATGTCCTTAGACATAGTATTTCTTCAGGAATTTACCATTTATGTGCATCACGAGCAAGTTCTCGTTCTATTTCGCGAGCCGGTATGCGCCGTTGGAGAATACGGTCTCAATGATGTATGGACCCTCCCACTTGGGCTGGAATTTGCCGGCGGTTTTGTGAGTCATGACCATCGGTCTACGAACGGCCAAGACGAGATCGCCTACTTGGAATGTCCTCTGCTTGACTTTTTTATTGAAGGCTCGAAAGATGCGTGCTTGATAGAGCTCGATGCTTTGTTGAGCTTGTAAACGTTTCTCGTCTAACGCTTCCAATTCTTGTAGCCGTCGGCGGTAGTTATCGTCCGATGTTAACAGGTAAGTAAGGGCCACACGAAGTGGGATCTGAGTCTCCAATGGGAGAACTTCCTCGCTTCCGTATACCAGAGAGAACGGTGTATTTCTGGTAGCCGTTCGACTCGTAGTACGGTACGCCCATAAGTATTTGCCCAACTTTTCATTCCAGTCGCGCTTGTTTGAAGACATGAACTTCTTGAGAAGCTTGATTATGGTCTTGTTAAAAGCTTCAGCCAGACCATTAGCTGATGGGTTGTATGTCGTTGAAGCCACATTCTGAATTCGGTTATTATCAAAGAATCGATAGAAGGCATGGCTTGCGAACTATGGACCACTGTCATGAATGATCCTCCTTGGTAGTCTAAAACGATAAATGACATAATGTTTTATGAAAATGATCACGTTTGATGTCTTTACCTCTGCCAACGGAACAACTTCCGCCAATTTGGAGAAGTAGTCGATGATTGTGAGAATAAACCGGTGCCCTTTAGACGACGGCGGGGTGATTGGGCCAACAATGTCCATTCTCCATGCTTCAAATGGCCAAGAGGCCACTGTTGGGCGCAAGAACTCAGATATCAGATGTATGAAATCTGCGTGAATCTGACAAACCTTACACTTCTTTGCATAATCGACTGCGTCTACTACTATCGTAGGCCAGTAGTAACCCATCCGACGGAGACGGTCCTGCAATTTCGGGCACGGGTGGTGAGTCCCGCAAACGCCATCGTGAGCCTCGTGTAAGGCTTCTTTGGCTTCTGCATTTGACAGACATCTTAACAGTAGTCCGTCGTAAGATTGTCGGTACAACATTTTTGTTTTCGTGTCATAAAAGGATATGAGAGAACGCCTTCTGATTGAAGTTGCTTCTTTTACATTCTCTGGCAGGATTTCGTAGACTGTAAAGTCGATGAACGGGAGTCTCCAGTCTTACACATCATTGGTTATCTGGGCAGAGTAACTCGTATCCAGTTGAATATTGTTTTTGTTATTGTTTTTGGGACAGACCAGCTCATGGCCTATCACGTCGACTAGATGATGAGCATAATTTGGAACCGCCAAAGAAGCGGCGAGGCCTGCTAGGGCGTCGACTTCAATATTGTGGAGTCTAAGAACATGTTCTATAAAGAACCCCTCCAAGGTTGCTATGATAGCAATTGCTGTCTGATGATAAGGAATCAGGTCCGCGTTACGAACCTCGTAAGAGCCTCGAATTTGATTGACGATCAACTGCGAGTCGTCATATGCTTCTAGGTATTCGACTCCCACCTCTTTTGTAAGTCGGAGCCCGATGACCAAAGCGTTATATTCGGCTACATTGTTTGAACAGGGTTCTGTGAGAGAATATGCCCGGTTGACCACCAACCCAAAGGGAGAAATTAATACTACCCCAACTCCAGCGACGATATCACCTTGTGGCCCTGTTCTTGAAGCACCGTCAAAGAACATTCGCCAAACGTTGTCATGTGAAGTCATATTTAAGTTAACGACTTCGTCTAGGATTTTCTCATAGAGTTTTGCTGTTCCTGAGCCTGAATGGGCTGCTAAAAAGTTAACCAAGGCTTGACCTTTGACAGCCTTTTGCGGAACGAAGACCATGTCGTAGGAGGATAACAGTATCGCCCATGTGGCTAGACGAGAACTGAGTGCGCCTGACTTGTCATGAGAACCCTGAGGGGATTAACTCGCAAGACAACATGGATGATTTGCCCTGACACATAATATCGTATTTTCTGAATGACGAATACCAAGGCAAGGCATTCCTTCTCCACGACGGTGTACCTATGCTCTGGCCCCACCATCATTCGGCTGAGATAATAGATGGCTTGTTCATGCCCCGCATTATTATTTTGTGCTAGCAAGACACCGAGAGAGTGTTCCATCGCCCGTACATAGAGCAGGAAGGGCTTTCTGACGACCGGGGCTACCAGAACTAGCGGATTCATCAAGTATTCCTTAATGTCATCAAAGGCACGTTGGCATTTCTCATTCCATACGAAAGAGATGCCTTTCTTCATAAGTTGTGTAAAGGGTTAACATCGCCCTGAAAGGTTAGATATGAACCTCCTGATGTAGGCTAGTCTTTCCTGAAGGCCGCAGAGTTCACGGAGGTTCCTCGACGGACTCATCTCCAGGATTGCCTTTGTCTTATCGGGGTCTATGTGAATGCCCCTGGAAGTAATGACAAAGCCCAAGAACTTCCCACTAGACACGTCCAGGAAAGATTTGATGGGATTTATCTTTAAATTGTGTGCTCGCATAAGATCGAACATTGTTCTCAAATCGTGTAGGTGGTCATCCTTGGAGCGGCTTTTGACGGCGATGACGTCAACGTAACACTCTACCATCTTGTGCAAGTGATCTCTGAAGATGACGCTCATAGCACGTTGATATGTAGCACCGACGTTCTTCAGGCCGAAGGGCATGACTGTGTAGCAATACACGAAGATCGGTGTTCGAAATGACGTATGTTTCTCATCGTCAGAAAATATTTTAATTTGATTGTATCCTGAAAAGCCATCCATAAAGGACATGCGCTCGAAGCCACATGTATTATTGATCATTATGTCGGTAATGGGAAGAGGGAATTCATCCTTAGGACATGCCGCATTCAGATTGTGAAAGTCGATACAGATTTGGATCTTTCCATTATTCTTGACGACTGGTACTATATTAGCTATCCAGTCTGGGTGCTGCTCCTCGCGGATGAAACTGCTAGCTATAAGCTTGTTTACTTTCGCTTCGATGGAGTTTATGATATCTAGACGGAACCGTCGTTGCTGTTGCTTTACTGGTTTTACATCCGGATGAATATTGAGCTTATGAAGTGCGATCTCGGGGTTTAGTCCCGACATGTCTTCATAGCTCCAAGCGAAAATGTCGATATATTCTCTGACGAGTTGCAACAACGACTCCCGCTCACCGTCCGTCAGGCTTTTACTGACGAAGATTGGCTTCGGAGAAGATTTATCACCGAGGTCAACTTGTATGACCTCATCTTCAGTTGGAGGGTCTCTTTGTTCAAAGCGTTTCTCCCATTGTGCATCAAGTTGTTGGGCCCAAGGCTCCAACTCAAGAGGTTCAAGCAGATCTTCGTCTTTCTCTTCAATGTTAGTGGATGCCATGTTAGCAGATAATGTCTGCCTGAATATATCTCCAATGCTGTCATCGAAATCGTATGTAGGTAATTCGGATGAGTGAGAATGCCATTCGCATTCCTCATCGGATCTCTCGGACGTTGTTGCTGGTGTAACATAATCGAGGTCGCATTTGGACTTGTCGTAATAATCTCGAGGTTTCTCGGCCGGGACTGTTAGCTGCAAAGGCGATCGCCGACCGTTGTCGTGATTCATACTTGGGGTAGCCTCCATATCGTACCCCTGCTTTTGTATAAAGTACTTGATTTGAGGACTATACAGGTAGTGTGGTAATGTTCCAGCGTCGGGTTCGAGATTGAACTCCTGAGGTTAGAAAGGTTGAGGACCTTCTTTTCGGCCAAAGATGATCGTGTGATCCCCTTCTCTTCTGCCTAGGACTAGGAAGTAGGCACCTCTAATGGGAGTAAGTCGATTTGCGGTATGTACGGTTGTCACCTGTGTGTGTAGGTTAATGTCCCGACCGTGCCCCACAGTATACAACGGATTCAGTTTATTATACTCAGGATAGTTCAATGGCAGCCTCTTATTGATAAAATAAGAAATTTTGTCCACATGGATTATATCATCAGGGGAGGGACTGTCTACCTTTGCAACAGGATACTTCGCGAGTTCTGTATCCTCTTCAGCTACCCCCTGTGTGATCGGAGGTAGGGACGCTGTCCTGGGTAACTTGACCACCAAGGGTTCTGCTTGTGGCATTGGCTTGTCTGAGGGTCTTGGATCGACACTTGGTTGCCGGCTCGTCTTGGGAAGACAGATGACCATCGGCTCGACAGAAGACTTCGTGTCTTCCGATTGCTTTTGACTGGATCTTGGCAATTGGATCACCATTGGCTCCCCAGAGGGCCTTGCATCTTTCGGTCGCCTTTGATTGGATTTTGATAATCGGATCACCATCGGCCCTATGACGGGTTTTGGCTCTTGGCTGGACCTTGGGAGTCGGATGATCATCGGTTCCAACTGTACAGCTGGGGAGGGGGAACCGGGCACCTCTTTATGCAAAGTTGCGACAAGGGGTGCGACTTTGCCCAGTTTGCGGGCCTGGAGATGAATTCTCAAGGGTTCCTCTGGCCCTGTGATGGCCTCCAGTTCGTCAGTTATGTGTTTCTTGGATTCTTCATATAGACACGCCTCCGAAGAATAATAAGACTCAACCCCTTTGAAAGGATCGATGTCGGCGAATTCAGTCTTCACGAAGTTGTGCTTACTGACATACTTGAAGCATTGGTGGAGGGTGGATGGTATGAACATATAGTCATGTATCCATACGCCCTAAGAGGATATTGTAGGATGTATCTGCATCTATGACGTAGCAGGTAACCTCTGTCCTCAGGTCGCCGATCTGACATTTCAACCGGATCTTTCCTAAGGGATAGCTCCTTCCTGAGTTGAAACTGCTAATGGCAGTGTTGATCGTCGCCAGCCGGTGCATAGGGATGCCGAGGACTTGAAGCAAGCTTTTCGGGATGATGCTTATCGACGAGCCAGGATCGATGTGCATCCGATCCACCTTAATGTCGCCTATGTATCCAGTGTAGTACAAGGGGCGATCATGCATGTTGGTCTTGATCAACATATCCTGTGGGGTGAATACGATGTTCGGTATTGCATTCGCACAGTTGCTGCCCTAGAGATCTGCCGATGAGTCTTCCCCTGGAGGCTTAACCTGGGCTAAGTAGGCGTCAGTATTATGGAGCGCTTCGCTCAATGCGACACGAAGATCCTTGGAGAGCCTTAGGAGCTCATATAACGACAACTTTGTCGGCGTATTAGCCAGTTGTGCTAATATGTCAAAGTTGTAAGGTCTCTCCAATCCCTGAGGTGCATCCTTACAGAGTGGCCTGTCGAAGCGGATTTCTTTCGGCTTGGACCTATCTGCCGGTAGAGGTTGAGATGGCCCCAAAACATCAGTGGCTGGCAGCGTTGCTGGCTGAGGATCTTCAACTAAACTACCCGGAGTGGGCTGGACTTGTGCCCCAGACCGGGTAACAACGGCCGCTGCCTCCTCAGCTTCGGTTGAAATTGTGTGGCATGATCTGGACTTCATGCCTTCTTTTTGTTGGCTGGAGATGATGCCGCCTGGGTCACTTCGGGCACTAAGTCGGGGTGCACCCACATGGTTTCTTCTCGTGACGTAGGGAGATTACAAAGCCAGTTATCTGGTCACAAACGGGGGAAAGATTAGTAACCCCCATCATTGCCCGGGGGATAGGTATTACCCCGTCTTGATTACTTGTTGGAGGAAAGTCGCCGAACTGAATTGACACCATGTTCGCCGCCACGGTAACCTCTTCAAAGTTTAGCGACAGAGCTTTGGAGTCGATAAGACTCTGGATGTACCGCTTTAATTGAAAGCAGTCATGAGTGGCATGATGAACATAGCGGTAGAAATGGTAGTATTTTGGGTCCTCCATCTCTGCCGCTCGCGACTCATGCCTCGGTGTAGGGAGTTGGATCCCGTCCCCTTGCAAGAGCATGTCGAAGATAGGCTTGACATGGCTATCTTCGAATGAGTAATTCACTTTGGGCCACTGAGCTTCTGCCTGCTTTTGTTCAGGCTTCTTGGTCAAATCAGCGACCAGGGCCTGTTTGCCCTTATTGTCCCGATTATTGGAGGTGTCGTCAGTGTTGTTGTTATTGGGGGTGGTACCAGGATGTTTGCCATTGACCTCTCCATCCGGGATGTGTAACCCCAGCTGGCGAGCCTTCTTTAACTTCGCCTCCGCATTGGTGGCGCTTATGATGAAGGTCGTCCAATCCTTGAACTGATATTCACCCATCCAGAGGCTGATTGCGGAGAGCAACTTCTTCTGGCAGATTTCGATCAAGGAGCTTTCGGGATTGCCTTGGGGCAATCTCATCGCGGTTTGGCGGAACCGCTCGATATAGTTCCTTGTTAGCTTCCTCTCTCCTTGAACGATATCCATGAGAGACGACATTGTCACATCATGCCCCATTTCGTAGAATCTCTTTAGGAACATGTGCTTGAAGCCGTCAAAAGATTGGATGCAGTTTTCCGGAAGATTGCGATACCAGTCGAACGAGATCCCCTCCAATGCTCCGATGAATAATCGTATGAGGATGGCGTCATTATGCGGCAAATGGTCGGTTGTGACCTCGAAATAAGTCATGTACCGACTAGCAAAGGTCTTTCCATCATATGAATCGATATGAAATGGCTTGTACCGTGACAGAAAAGGAACATCTCTCCACGCAACGGAATACGGCTGCCGTGTTCTGAGGTCCCGGAAGGAGTCTCGGACATTAAATATTGCTCGAAGCTCCTGGACTTCCCTCATTGCCTCCCTTGCTTCATCTGCAGCTGAAGGAGCGGAGGCTCCTAGAGGATTGTCAGCCAAAGGAGGAGCGGTCGTGTTGGAGTCCGCGTTGACTGCGGGTCCCAAGCTTGTTTGTCCAGGCGTCCTTTTCGGTTGAGTCGACAAGGCAGCTTTGATTTCGTCTACTGACTTGACCAAGGACAGGAGCATGGCTTCAAGTACTTCTAGACGTTGTCGGTCAGCAGGCATTTCATGATCATTGTCGGCCATAAAGACTGTCCGTACGTGGGTAGAGGTGGAAGGGATTATAGAAGAGGTGCACTCTGTGTCGTACCCCCGTACCGAGAAATCGTCGAGGAATGTCGGAACGTCTTCCTCTTCGGACTCGGAAGGGGTGCTACCCCCATGCTGGAAGCCGCATCGTCTTGGCGAAGGCGGTCACCCTCAGGGACGTCCACGTCCGTTGCATAATTCCAATGGATCGTTACCCCTTGTGTATGCTCTTGGAACACCGGGTTGTCGCATACATTGAGGGGACTGCTACCCCCGGCTCCATCTACCCTTAAGGAGGTCAAGGATGCCCCCCCCAAGTGTTGGAAGCTTCTTCCTGGATCGAGTGCTGTCACGACCCGCACCCACTGTGAGGGTACGAGAACGTAACAACGCCCAGCCTACGCCGCAGTGTCGGCGGTAGAACGCTGTCATAGGTCTCAATGCCTCTAACAGTATAAGGCTAAACAATTTATACTCCCCGAATGGGGGTGACATCGCAGAAAATAAGCTCAATCACAACTAAGGAAGAAGAAGCACGATATGATATAGAACTCAAGAAAAATACAGATAATCAAATAGTCTAGGATAACATCTCAGCAGATATCCAGAGTACAAGGTCTCAGCTACTGAATATGAAAGAATATATACAACCCAAATCTCAAGACAGAAATAAAGTCTAACTATTAGTCTCAAGACAACATAAGAAAGATAAGCCTAACTAAGCTAGTCTAGGCAGTAGGGTAAAGTCGTCAGCTAGAGCTGTCCCGTAGAAGGCATCCACACAGGCCTCCTCCTCGTCCTCTGTAATATTTTCAACAGGTCCAGTCAGGACAGGAGCGAGCACAATACATCTCAACAGTTCATAGCAGGTTAGAAAATATAATTATACAATAAAGTAAGATATAGATACTGAAGGAAATACAGTATGTAAATAGAGAGAGAGCTGTAATAGAAATATCTACTATAAATAGAGACTAACAGTGGCTAGTGAGTCAGAGTACAATATAGACATGTAAATGGCATAGGATGATTCTGATGAGACACTAAGGATATGTGTGTTTAGGTGACAGGAAAAGTGTGGGCTGCTGTGTGTATATATTAAAAACCTGTGGATGTGTGTGTGTGTGTGTAAACTGTGAGGAAAATAGTGTGTGAGAGGATGAGAGACAAGTGTGTGAGACAGTTGAGTGAAGGTAAGAGAGTGTTTGTGTGTGTTGATGAACAAAGTGTGTGAGAGTGATACACTAGTGTGTGTGTGTGTTATGGCTGTTAGCCTCACAGGAAAAAGAAGAAAGGAAACCAATTCATATATTCACCAAATAGTTCATATATTAGACAGTAAAGGAAAGGAAGGAAATTAATTCATTTTAAATCAGTTTAATGAAAACTGAACCTAGTTTTCAGTCCCAACATTTCCCAACCCCATTTCACACCCAATATTCCATGAAAAACACCCAAATTCGACCCATAGGTAGAAAACATGTAGGAGAACCAATTTAGAGACTTAACCCAATAATTAACAGCATAAAAATAGGTGAATTTTATTGCCAAAATTTGAATATGAAAACTGGAAAATACATAGAAATATAGGACTGATATGTGTGTATCAGGAATTTAGGGTAAACTGAAAATTGAAATCAAAATCAAACTAAAATACTAATCTAATGGTTGGTAATAGTAAACACACTTGTGCACGTGTCTTAGGATCCAATTCGTGTCCACCACACACGACACAGACGTGTCCAAAACACAGGAACCTAAAACAGTGCACACATGCACTGTTCAGTGCGCTGTCTCGTGCACGAGTGCACGCGTGTCGTGCACTCGACACAGTGCAAACCAACCCTCGTGCTCGTGCACAGGGATACTCCTAGTATAGGCCTTCGTGTCCATCACCCTGAATCCCCGTGTCGAGTCGCACAGCCGTGTCCACACACGCGTATCAGAACCCACTTCACACGACTGAACAGTCAGGGCACAGACAGTACGATGACGATTCCTCCCTCGACACGCCACGTGGACCTCTGAAACTTGACACGTGGCATATCAGTCACTGCCCCATGGTGTGTGTCGAATCTCGTGTCCAGTGGTCGTGTGTCGTGTCCGGTACAGCCCCCGAACAGCAGGGCAGTGTGTGTAGTGTGTTAACCCGCGTGTTCGTGTCCCTATCCAGACACGACACGACACTAAAACCTACTCAGTCCCATAGAATTTCATAAGCAACACCTAGGACAACAAAACCATTCAAATAGATTCCTGAAATTTGGTCGAAATATCCTTTGGGACATTTCATCAAACACTTAGACCTAGGTCGGATATGTGTCCGATACGGACACGAAATGGGTCCAAAATGACACAAAAATCTAGGGTTAGCTAGGGGACACCTAGATCTAGGTCTCCATGCAAAGAAATTCAGAATTTAATGAAGTTTACATAGGTTTACCTATTGGTGACCAAAAGCAAGAAAAGCCTCAAATGGGGGGGTCCTCTTGCTAGCAAACTTCTCCAAATTGGTTTGAATCTGAGAAAAACATATAACAACAGCAAGAACACTTAATTTAAAACCTATTGCAATTTGTTTGAGGAAAAAAGGAGCTAAAATGGAATTTCTATGGATTTGTGAAGATGGAAACTCACCTCTTTCCAAAACTTGTTCTTCCTAAAGAGGCTAGCCCTAATTTCTAGGAGAATATTTATAGGGTGGGAATCCCAAGGATGGGTCAAGTGGCCGGCCACTAGTGGATTAAGGTTAGGTTAGGTCACATAGTATTGGGCTTTGGGCTTAATCACTAATCATGACTTGTGAAGTCACAAGTCATTACTCAATGCTCTATTCTAAATCCTATTTCCAAATTGATTATATTAACTAGAATAGGGTTAACTTAATTTAACCTAGGGTCTCATAATCTAACCAAGTCCAAACTCAACTAGGGTTAGGTTACCAAGTCAAAGCTAGTCAAAGTCAACCTAGTCAACCTTCATTCAAACAATTCCAAAATAATTCCTAAAAATTCCCATAAATTCAAATAAATTCTAATAAATTCAAATAATCCCAAAAATGACAAAAATACCCTCAAACTAGAAAGGATAAACAAAATACCCTAATCTCATGGCTAGGCTCTAGTGTAGACAGTCTCTACGGTTTCACTAGCAAACACCAACATCACAAGTCATGATTTTAAATAGTCTAAAAATAATTAAAAATCACCAAAAATTATAATATGGAATAAATATCAATAAATAATAATTATAATTACAAAATTTCAAAATTACCCTTTTCTGGAAAACTGGGTGTTACAATCCTACCCACCTTATAAAAATTTCGTCCTCAAAATTAAAATGTTCCTACTCCTTCTAGGTCAAACCCCCACAATCAAGTCTCAGAACTTAAATAAAACATACGATTAAAAAGGATGGCATACAGGGTCACGGTATACGGTGGTAGTGAAGTCTCATCTAGGTATACTAGTCATGCTAACCAAAACGGTCATAGGGTATCAAAACACACAAGCAATCTAGGGTGCTAACTAGAAAAGATACAAAAATAGCAATCATCAAGACTGTAAGGCAGTCTACCCTCCTATATGAAAACTGGTACTTATCAAAAATAAAATATAATAAGGATAACTACCAATTATCTATTAAGGGATACTATTCAAGAAAACTAAAATCAAAAGTTAAGGAATGAAAGTCAATTGCATGGAATCCAATCACAATATGTATATATAGAGAGTGTGTTAGAGAGGGAAAAGCTAGCATTAGGTAAATGTTATGTGGTTCGTGTGTGTATGGGTGTATGTGGACATGTTCATATGGTTAGATAGTAGACATGTATATAGGAGGATTTGGGTTTCAAGACAATAGCTATCAAGTTACACTACTCATGGCATATTGGTTAAACAATCTACAATGCACAACCCATTTGCTCATAACATGCATGGCTAACCATATATATATATATATATATATATATATATATATATATATATATATATATATATATATATATATATATATATATATATATATATATATATATAGGTAGAGATTTAGTTATGTATCTATATACATTATAACATGTATACATAAACTCTATATATATCTATACAGGTATATGAACATAACATAGAGAGGAAAGGTTAGGTTTACATGGCAGTGTATACTAAGTCAGGATGTGTGTGTCCTTGTACAGGGTATAGCTTAGTATTGAAAGGTTAAATCCAGTTTTAGTTCAGCATTTACATACAAAATCTGAAAATAAGCTAACATTTAAACCATGGTAATATTAACATAATGCAGTTTCAGATTTTTTTTTATTTAAGGATTTGAAACATCACAACTAACTCAATGCTCCCAACACATCCTAACATGATGGAGATGAACCCTAACATACTATCCATACATTTATCTATGCATACAGTTCAATATTACATATTAAATCTGAAATCGAACTAAACATTTGAAATCAATATAAAAATGTAATCATGTATTCAGTTTTAGGATTTTAGAGAAATTCGAACATCAAACCAACCCAATGTTTATCACAACCTAACATGTAAGAATATGAAACCTAACATTATATTCCTACATACAACAATGTATATAGCTCAAAATATTATATTTAAAAAAATAGCAATTTTGAACTAACATTTAAAATCCAGTATTAAGGGTTAATATGCACACAGTCTTAGATTTGACAAATTCAAACACAAAACTCAACCAAAATTTTTTTTTTGAATTGAAACCATATGTATAACATACATGTGCAGTGATGTAAACATAACTAATAACATGAAATTTATATTTAATTTATGAATTTAAATAGGAAAAAGCAGAGAACTAGTCTCTGATACTGTACTGTATCAGAATATTGGGATTTTGAGAATTTAAACATCAACAACATATTAATATGTATTTAGATAGGTTGGTAATCAAAGTGTAGTATGCATACGTATCAGGCAAGGGTCTGCATACTACCTGTAAAGGTTGATCAAACATGACTGAACTCAACACAAAGAGAACTTAACTAAAATAGAAAACTGAACCAAATATAGGCTAAACAACATGTCAATAATCCTATACAACAATGACCTATAGATACTAACCAAACCCATATCCCATATGCCAATACCCTCTGCAATCTATCTATGTATATAGACCTCTCAGTCTTAGGTGCAGCTACAACTATACTCAAGGACAGGCTCTAGTCATGGGTGCCTCTCTGGGAAGGGTAAGGGAAAATAATAACAATCATGAAGGCTGTAAGGCATACTAACATCCTATATATAAACTGGTTGGTATTATAAATAACAGAGAAATCATCTACAATAGGTTACTATTCTAATACCAATGCTAACTATCATCTCTAGGGTACAGACACTCTACAAGTCGTCATATCATTTCACTATGAAGATCTACCTATGAACAAGCTCTACAAACTAAATATCCCTACTCCTAAGTTATTTACAACAACAGAAGGGTATGATGTTTAAAACCTTCTCAAGATACAACCTGTTAATCATATGCGTCTGTCCAAAATCATGTTGTCCAGAGTCTTCATCATGCTAGTGAGCAAGGCTACGATAATCACAGAGTCCTTGACTAAGGTACGTACCCTTAGGTTCATGGTATTTAAAATTTTTGTATTGCCGCATGCAACGGCGAAAATCTTAAATTCCCATACCCGAGAAATACATCCAAAATCTGACTACATGTCCTCACTATGCTAACTAACACGACCATTGAAGATTCTAGATTCCATAACTGAGGTGACCTAGCCCATATGATTTTCTCAGAAAGAAAAAAAAAGAAAACAAACATAACAAAAGAGTAACATAACAAAATTAATCAATCAACAAGGAACAGATGGAATCGGATTTCAAGGTAGTTATAAAAGACAATTTCGGGAATGAAATTGAGAAGAACGGAACTTGCAGTAAGATCTCCAATGGTCTGTGCATCCTTGACTGTCCTTACGATAGCTCGCCCCTGCTGGTTTTCCCTGGTCTGCTGCTGATGCTGCATGAACTGCTGCTGCTGAGAGAAATCGGGAATGACGGGAAAAGGTCTCTGTACAAACGGAGGTGCACCTCCAATGTAGCAGAAACACCAACCTGAGTCGGCACAACAGAAGCTGCGGTCTCGAGGCCCTGATGAACAAGACGAGAGGTGGCCAGCCTCTCGATAGTATTCCCCGAACCGAAGTGATGAGATCATGTCTCCATAACCATCATGAAGACAGATCAAAACAAGAAACAATTTCTGAGAATGAAGCAAAATTTCAAAGAAGGACAGTTTATATTCAAGAAAAAAAACAATAAGCAGCAAATTTAGATAAAAGGGATCTGATAAGGAGTTTTTCCTAATGTGATTGAGTACCTTCAAAATATTCTAATCCTACTGCAGGATGTAGTGATACTCTAGTTCGAATACCACTACATAAACTCGACCTGCATGGGCCACCACTAAAAACTTGTCACGACCCGCACCCACTGTGAGGGTACGAGAACGTAACAACGTCCAGCCTACGCCACAGTATCGGCGGTAGAACGCTGTCCTAGGTCTCAATGCCTCTAACAGTATAAGGCTAAACAATTTATACTCCCCGAATGGGGGTGACATAGCAGAAAATAAGCTCAATCACAACTAAGGAAGAAGAAGCACGATATGATATAGAACTCAAGGAAAATACAGATGATCAAATAGTCTAGGATAACATCTCAGCAGATATCCAGAGTACAAGGTCTCAGCTACTGCATATGAAAGAATATATACAACCCAAATCTCAAGACAGAAATAAAGTCTAACTACTAGTCTCAAGACAACATAAGAAAGATAAGCCTAACTAAGTTAGTCTAGGCAGTAGGGTAAAGTCGTCAGCTAGAGCTGTCCCGTAGAAGGCATCCACACAGGCCTCCTCATCGTCCTCTGTAATATTTTCAACAGGTCCAGTCAGGACATGAGCGAGCACAATACATCTCAATAGTTCATAACATGTTAGAAAATATAATCATGCAGTAAAGTAAGATATAGATACTGAAGGAAATACAGTATGTAAACAGAGAGAGAGCTGTAATAGAAATATCTACTATAAATAGAGACTAACAGTGGCTAGTGAGTCAGAGTACAATATAGACATGTAAATGGCATAGGATGATTCTGATGAGACACTAAGGAATGATTCTGATGAGATACTACTTGGATATTATTCACATGTCTACTTCTACTCCCCCGTACCCCCAATCAATACACAAGGATCCAACCAGGTTATGTTATGATTCTATGTAACGGCCCCCGAAGGATGGTACATAGTAGTCCCATAAATGGAGATTCTGAAAAATCCAATAAATGGGATAAGGATTCAAGAAAAACTATGTGATCATAAGAGTATATGTCACAAGTGATCAAAGAACCAATGAAGCATAGTGATACGCCATATAAGTGAAACGCACAGAACATGTAGTACCCGATGCTCCCTGAAGGGATAACATCTCAAGAAGGGATCCATATAGTACTAATCCGTGTGACCAACGTGACAGTATCAAGTAAAGTAATTTAATACAGGACAATAATTCTAAGCAGGATATAAAATGATCAGAGAATGTACTCGCCTGGTATCTGAGTGTCCGGATGAAATGTACTGTCCGATGAGAGGTGTCTGGCTCCTAATCAGAACAGCACAAGTCACAACAAGTCTAAAATGATAACAATATGCAATTCAATACATTCTAGATGAATCTAGGTCAATCTAGGCCAAAGTCAACTCTTGGTCAACCTTGGTCAACCAAGAAGTCAAATCTAGGTCAACTATGGTCAAACTAGGTCAAACAAGTCTAAATTAGGTCAAACTAGTCATTCTAGGTCTAACTAGTCCATACTAGTCTAAACAAGCCTACACTAGTTAACACACACCATTACAAGGCTATGCAAGCCTATCAAGCCTATACTAGTCTATTCTAACCATTACACTATACATTATGTAGATAGGTATATACATTACACACACATATTTGTATTACATATATATATATATATATATATATATATATATATATATATATATATATATATATATATATATTCACATTACCTAGATATATACATACATATATATATATATACATTCATAAATAGATATACTCATAATATATACATACATGTATAGGTATATAGAGAAAGAGAAGGCCAAGTGTGTGTGTGTGTATACAAGGAAATAGAGTGTGTGTGTGTGTTCATGAGAGGAGATATGTGACTTAGCTAATAGGTATAGGCATGTGTGCTCTCAGGTGGGGTGAAAACTGAGTGTGTGTGACTGTGTACACAGTGTAGGGTGTGTGTGAAACTGTGTGTTAGGGAGTAGGCAATGTGTGTGTGTGATGTATGTGTGTTTAGGTGACAGAAAAAGTGTGGGCTGCTATGTGTATATATTAAAAACCTGTGGGTGTGTGTGTGTGTAAACTGTGAGGAAAACAGTGTGTGAGAGGATGAGAGACAAGTGTGTGAGACAGTTGAGTGAAGGTGAGAGAGTGTTTGTGTGTGTTGATGAACAAAGTGTGTGAGAGTGATACACTAGTGTGTGTGTGTGTGTGTGTGTGTGTGTGTGTGTGTGTGTGTGTGTGTTATGGCTGTTAGCCTCACAGGAAAAAGAAGAAAGGAAACCAATTCATATATTCACCAAACAGTTCATATATTAGACAGTAAAGGAAAGGAAGGAAATTAATTCATTTTAAATCAGTTTAATGAAAACTGAACCCAGTTTTCAGTCCCAACATATCCCAACCCCATTTCACACCCAATATTCCATGAAAAATACCCAAATTCGACCCATAGGTAGAAAACATGTAGGAGAACCAATTTAGAGACTTAACCCAATAATTAACAGCATAAAAATAGGTGAATTTTATTGCCAAAATTCGAATATGAAAACTGGAAAATACATAGAAATATAGGACTGATATGTGTGTATCAGGAATTTAGGGTAAACTGAAAATTGAAATCAAAATCAAACTAAAATACTAATCTAATGGTTGGTAATAGTAAACACACTTGTGTACGTGTCTTAGGATCCAATTCGTGTCCACCACACACGACACAGACGTGTCCAAAACACAGGAACCTAAAACAGTGCACACAGGCACTGTTCAGTGCGCTGTCTCGTGCACGAGTGCACGCATGTCGTGCACTCGACACAGTACAAACCAACCCTCGTGCTCGTGCACAGGGATACACCTAGTATAGGCCTTCGTGTCCTTTACCCTGAATCCCCGTGTCGAGTCGCACAGCCGTGTCCACACACGCGTATCAGAACCTACTTCACACGACTGAACAGTCAGGGCACAGACAGTGCGATGATGATTCCTCCCTTGACACGCCACGTGGACCTCTGAAACTTGACATGTGGCGTATCAGTCACTGCCCCATGGTGTGTGTCGAATCTCGTGTCCAGTGGTCGCGTGTCGTGTCCGGTACAGCCCCCGAACAGCAGGACAGTGTGTGCAGTGTGTTAACCCGCGTGTTCGTGTCCCTATCCAGACACGACACGACACTAAAACCTACTCAGTCCCATAGAATTTCATAAGCAACACCTAGGACAACAAAACCATTCAAATAGATTCCTAAAATTTGGTCAAAATGTCCTTTGGGACATTTCATCAAACACTTAGACCTAGGTCGGATATGTGTCCGATACGGACACGAAATGGGTCCAAAATGACACGAAAATCTAGGTTAGCTAGGGGACACCTAGATCTAGGTCTCCATGCAAAAAAATTCAGAATTTAATGAAGTTTACATAGGTTTACCTATTGGTGACCAAAAGCAAGAAAAGCCTCAAATTGGGGGGTTCCTCTTGCTAGCAAACTTCTCCAAATTGGTTTGAATCTGAGAAAAACATATAACAACAGCAAGAACACTTAATTTAAAACCTATTGTAATTTGTTTGAGGGAAAAGGAGCTAAAATGGAATTTCTATGGATTTGTGAAGATGGAAACTCACCTCTTTCCAAAACTTGTTCTTCCTAGAGAGGCTAGCCCTAATTTCTAGGAGAATATTTATAGGTTGGGAATCCCAAGGATGGGTCAAGTGGCCGGCCACTAGTGGATTAAGGTTAGGTTAGGTCACATAGTATTGGGCTTTGGGCTTAATCACTAATCATGACTTGTGAAGTCACAAGTCATTACTCAATGCTCTATTCTAAATCCTATTTCCAAATTGATTCTATTAACTAGAATAGGGTTAACTTAATTTAACCTAGGGTCTCATAATCTAACCAAGTCCAAACTCAACTAGGGTTAGGTTACCAAGTCAAAGCTAGTCAAAGTCAACCTAGTCAACCTTCATTCAAACAATTCCAAAATAATTCCTAAAAATTCCCATAAATTCTAATAAATTCAAATAACCCCAAAAATAAAAAAAATACCCTCAAAGTAGAAATGATAAACAAAATACCCTAATCTTATGGCTAGGCTCTAGGGTAGACAGTATCTACGGTTTCACTAGCAAACACCAACATCACAAGTCATGATTTTAAATAGTCTAAAAATAATTAAAAATTCACAAAAAATCATAATATGGAATAAATATTAATAAATTATAATTATAATTATAAAATTTCAAAATTACCCTTTTCTGGAAAACTGGGTGTTACAAGTGCCTAGGTAGACACCCCCTGTGGTTGTCGATGACAACCCTCCAGACGAGAGTTTTCTTGCAGTGCTGGCGAAGATTGTCGGGCTGGAAGAGCCTGTCATCTTTCCTCCCTTGCCGGAAAGAACCTTCCGGGCTGAATTACAAGAGGCAAAAAAAATTCCTTGTCTCCCGGAATTTGTACCTGTTTCTCCAGTTGTCGTTGGAAAGGTGCTGGCCAGTGCAGTCGTTAGAAAATGGACTGCCGATCTTCAGGTGCTGTCGACTTATCGTAACAGCAGTTGATGATGACTTGGGTGCAACGACATCCCGAGAGGGGATCATCGCATGCCAAGGTTGCTTCCTTCTCCTTGCGTTTGTGAGTAATCACCTCTCGCAAGTCGATAGCAGGCTGATCTACCTTTGCATCCAATTTGTGTACTCGAGTATCCCGAGCACACGGGTGCGTAGGTATCATGTTTGCTTCCATATCCGAGGATAGTAAAAGCACTTGCTCTCGATCGTTGGAGGGAGACTTTTGAGACCCACCCTGTCCTTTAGCCCTGGGGGACTGGACGTGGGTGGTTATGTACAAATTTCCATCAGGAGCCCGTATAACAGTTAACGGTGCCCGCTGACGGTCAGCAACTTGGACAGTTGACTGGGCTTGTTGGGCCCGTACTGCCCTAGACTTCTTCGACTTAGCACCCGAAGGCGCATAGTAAGAAGAGTCCAGATTGGTACATCCCATATTCTCAATAGGCCGCATGAAGTCGGGCCTGAATGAGAGACGGTCGAACACAAAGCTTCTGATAGGGCCGCATGAGACACTCTGTCTGCGGCCAGGATTGGTTGCCGCATGGGCCATCTACTAGCGGCCAGAGTTGGCTGCCGCATGGGCGATCTGCCAGCGTGTAGCTCTGTCACTACCATATTTCTAGTGTGAGGGTATTTTTGTCATTTTTGGGGTAATTTAAATTTATTGGAATTTATTTGAATTTATGGGAATTTTTAGGAATTATTTTGGAATTGTTTGGACTAGGTTGACTTTGACTAGTGTTGACCCATGTAGACCAACCTAGGAGCTAACCCTAGTTAGTATGAGCTTGGTTAGGATATATGACTCTAGTTTAACCTAGCCTAATCTTTGGTTTGGTCATTAGAACCTAATTAGTAATAGAAATTAGAAAGCCATAAGTCATGGCTTATGATTTAGAGTCCTTGTTAATCAAATCAAACATAGCCTATGTAACTTGGCCCAAAGCCCAAAAATCAACCTAACCCTAATCCCAAGAAGATGTGGCCGGCCACTTATTGCCTAGGGATCACCACCATATTTATATCCTCCTAAAATCTAGGGCTAGCCTCCTTCCCTAGGAAATTATTTCAAGAAAAGAAAGAGGTGAGTCTCCATGTTTAAAAAACTATAGAAAATCCATTGTAGGTCCTTTTTCCCCCAAACTAGTTGTATTAGATCCTAATATTATTGTTCTTGCTGTTATTAGAAATTTGTTTCAGCTTGAGGTTGTTTTGATTGGATTGGGATACCAAGAAAGGAGCTCACAAAGGGGATTTTTTTATTGGAAGTTCATCAATAGGTAACTTTGTCATTTCTCCATGGATTTTCAATTTGTCTTCATGATTAGGAAGCCCTAAGGGTCCCCTAAGTGTCTGTATAGGCTTCGTGTCGAGTTTCATTGGGTTTCGTGTTCGTTTTGGACACGTATCAGACCCAGTGCAGGACTGTTTGTCGAAATGACCCAGTGAACCCTTCGACCTAGTTTCCAGGATATTTTTGAATAGGAATATTAGTTTTAATCTTGCTTATTGATTTCTGTTTGTATGTGGTAGTGTTCGTGTCGCTTTGTGTCGGATTCGTGGAGTGGACACGCGCGTGCACACGCTCGCGCGCGTGCTACAGTGATCCCCTGCTACTCGGGGCCTGTAACGGACACGACACGAGGTTTCTGGACACAAAATTCAAGGAAGACCTAGGGGCAATGTCTGTCATGACATTCCCCAAGTTTCATTGGGTTTCGTGTCGTGTCGAAGGAGGAATCAATCGTGCACGGGGAAATGCCGATTCTGTGTACTGTTAGTTCTTGCCACTGATACGGCCTCATTACTTTGGACACGACACGCTAGGACCTATTGCAGGCTGACACACACTTAGCTGGACACTAGGTCTATCTTCTGACATGAGCACGAGACACGAAGTGTCTTGTGTCGTGCACACGACACAAGTGCACGTGTGCACGAGACAGTGCACTGTGTGTTGTTTTTTTTGAGTTTCTTGTATTGGACACGCCGTGTCAGGCCTTAGGTGACACGAAATGGGGTGTGGGGCTTGTGCACATGGGTTGTTTCATTTACCAACCTTTAGGTTCATGATTAGCTTAATTTTCCTATTCAATTTCTCATTAATCCAAGTTACTGATACTTGCATTTCTGATTTACCTTTCCAGTTTTCAAACTTGAGTTTGCCTGATTAGTTTAACATATTAATCACTGATTAATGCATGTTTAAGGCTCTAATCTATTCTCCTATATGTCATCTACCTGCGTGTCAAATTGGGTTTGAATTGATGGTTTTTTGGACTGAAATATAAGAATTCAAGATTGGGGACTGTTAGTTTGGTTTTTGAGTTCCATATGTCAACTGATGCCTATTTTCTTGTGATCTCTTGATAGACTTGATTATTTCATATCAATCTCATATGCTTAGACACTTGAAGTACACTCTAGCAATGTTACTGATGCTAATCCCTTAAAACTGTTAATACATGAATTGTTTTAGACTGTTTTGATTGGTTTCCTAATTCCTTTTTCAGTTTAGAACATGAACTGTTCGACTGATTTTCTGAAGTCTTTATGAACTATGAATGTTTTCTGTATTGAATCAAATCTGAGAATAAGTTTCAAACCTGGAATTGGTATTAAAAGCAAAACTGGAATTAAACTCAGGTTGAATCTTAAGTTGGTTTTCTTCTATTTCCCTATTCCTTAACTGTCAACAATGAATTGGTTTACACTGTCCTTTTTCCCTGTGTAATTCCTCCTTGCAGTCCAGTTTTGGGCACACTTAATTGCTCACTCACTGCACACACAAGTCCAGATTACACACACACACACTTTTCCCTCTTTCTTCACAGTTTTATAATTCCTGCACACTGTTTTTACCATTACACACACACACAACATTTCCTCCTCTTGACAGTTTACACTTGTACACACACTCTCTATATATAAATCCCCTAGTCTCATATAGTTAAGTTTATGTGTATAATATGTATACATATATAATATATGTAATGTTGCCTATATATATATGTATGTTGAACTATATGTATATAACTTGTGTAATTGCTATATATAGGTAATGTATATGCATGTGTTGAGAATAGGCCTAGGAAGTATGGTATAGCTTGGTGAGCCTAGATAGGGCTTGTGCAACTTTATTAGACTTAGTATAGCCTAGTTTAGACTTGGTTGACCTAGTTGACTTCTAGGGTTGACCAGAGTTGACCAAGAGTTGACTTTGGCCTAGATTGACCTAGAATCATGTAGAAAGCATAGTAGGGCTTCATTTTACTATTTTGGACTTGTTGTGACTTGTGCTGTTCTGATTAGGAGCCAGATACCACTCCTCTGACAGTACTTTCATATTAGACACTCAGATACCAGGCGAGTACATTCTCTGATTATTTCATATCCTGCTTAGAACTATTTCCTGCAGTAGATTACTTTACTTGTACTGTCACGTTGGTCACACGGATTGGTACTATATGGATCCCTTCTTGAGATGTTATCCTTAGGAGCATCGGGTACTCTATGTTCTGTGCGTTTCACTTACATAGCGTATCACTATGCTTCGTTGATTCTTCGATCACTTGTGATATATACTCTTATGATCACAGAGTCTTCCTGGAATCCTTATCCTATTTATGGGTCTACTATGTATCGCCTTTCGGGAGCTTATCACCTTTCGGAGGCTTACCACCCTTCGGGGGCTTATCACCCTTCGGGGGCCTTACATAGTATCATAACATAACCTGGTTGGATCCTTGTGTACTGATTGGGGGTACGGAAGAGTAGAAATAGACATGTGAATACTATCCAAGTAGTGTAGTATCAGAATCTCTTCCATAGTGTAGCATCAGAATCTCCTATGCCATTTACATGTCTATATTGTACTCTGACTCACTAGTCACATGTTAGCTCTCTATTTATAGTAGATTTTCTAGTACAACTTTCTCTCTCTGTTTACATACTGTACTTTTTTCAGTACCTGTATCTTACTTTACTGCATGATTATATTTTCTAACCTGCTATGAACTGTTGAGATGTACTGTACTCGCTCCTGTCCTGACTGGACCTGTTGAAAATATTACAGAGAACGAGGAGGAGGCTGGTCTGGATACTTACTACGGGGCAGCCTTAGATAACACCTGCGAGCTGGACCCTCAGGAGGACCCAGCTCTAGCTGAGGATATCACCCCGATTGCCTAGACTAGATTAGTTAGGCTTATCTATCTTTTATGTAGTCATGAGACATGTTTAGCTAGACTTTATTTGGAGTTCAGAGTTGTATATATTTTTTCATTCTTTATCTGAGACCATGTACTTCTGGATATTGCTGGGATTATCTTAGACTACTTTTCATCTATTTATTTCCTTGAGTTCTATTTCATATCGTGCTATCTATTCCTTAGTTGTGATTGAGTTTTACTGCTATGTCACCCCCATTCGGGGAGTATTGTCACGACCCGATCCCAACTATTTGGGTCTGGTCAGATCATGCCCAGCCTGCGCCGTTGATGAGACGGCGGCAGTAAGCTGTTCAGTAGCAGGCAACCACAACAACACCGATACATTTGTCACAACTATTATATTCGGAATTGAAATTCTGTTTAATAAAATATTCAGGATACAACTGGAAAATGAAAATGCAGAAATAAATACAAACTCCAAATAAAGGAAAAATGCAGAAATAAATCTATCTAGACATCTGGTTCTGTCGCCTCAGGATCAGTGTCCTCCGGTGACGGCTCCGGTACCGTCGCAGGGTAGAGGACCGGATCAATATAGCTATTAAAGTATAGCTCGTCATCCTCAGTGTTACCTAAAATGTTGTCTCCAGTCAGGAGGGAGCAAAGTATAATCCATGCTAAATTTTAAACAGTTAATTAGGAAATTGAATCATGCAGTTCTAAACGAATTTAAAACAGAATTGTTACAGTAGAAATCAGTGTTTTGAATAGGTAATGACATATGACCGGCTTGGGTTTGTTACAGTAATGGATAGAGGGTTTTGTTACAGTATGGTCATAATCATTACGCTATTCCCCAGTCCCCGATAGTTACAGTACAGTACTCAGTGTGAGTTTCGTGTTTGAGTCGTGGTTTAGACATGCATTGAAACGATTAAATAAATAACTGGAAAAATTTACACAAACTATACTTGCCTTGTATTAGATTTGACTGGAAAGACAGGTTGACACCGAAGAGGAACGTCAGGTACGACTTCGAGTTCCTACAGTTGAGAACTCGACTTAGATTCCTGAATAACCAGACTAAGTGTACTAGTTGCAATCTCTAGTAGTCATGTCCTAGTCAGGTTTTATGTTGTATTTATTTACAGCTAACGATTACGTCGCAACTACGTGTGTTGATTAAGCCGGTTAATTGATTATTTGAAAAATTACGAGAATCAAATACAATTTGGAAAACTTTGTGGTTTGTAATATATTTATAAAAAAATACAATTTTTTTAGTGATAAATCGTTAATTAATAATATTTTATTCATTTTAACTAAAGTCGTAATTAACCAGTAAATTACGTTCTAAACTACGAATATGCAACTAATCCAAAGACCACCCAAATCACATCCACCAGAAATAAAAATAAAAACTAAGCTACACAAATACATTGGCACAGCTAATGGTCCTAGGGTGGGCTTATTCCCGGTACAAATTTCCTTTACATTAAATAAGAGAAAAGACTTAATTAAATAAAGTGCAGAATTTAAATGACTATAATATTTAGCCTAAAAATAAAATAATAATTAAAAGAAAGCTAGGAGTCTCAGACTCGGTCCATTCCTCAAAACTCGGCTTATGCCTCAACGTCCGGTCGGACCGGTGCGTTTGCATTTCGCCGGGGCCCACAGACCGGTACGGTCGTCGCCCGAAAATCTGTTTAGAAAATCATTTTCGAAAGCCGGTTTTGAAATCAATAAAAATATAATTTTTGTAAAAATTTGGGCAGCACTTCCTCTATTCCGGGACAAACCCAAAACTGGGAAGTGCGCCAACAAATTCCTGCAAATATTTTCCATCCCAAAATAATCCACAGAAATATCCACCAAAATGATTTCCAACACCACAGAAATAATTTCCAATTCCACCGAATAATTCCCGAAATATCCGGGAATCCAAAATCAACCAATTCACACAAACCCAGCAAGTAAAACACAGGAAATTAATCTAACGCAGCTAAACGAAAATTATAACGCAGCTATCCGGATTCCCGAGAGGGAACCGGGGACCGATCTATCATCATCGACTCTACGGGGGACGAACTACTGTGACTATCCAGAATTTACCAGTTTTCGTTGGCGGGGAGCCGCGGGAAAAATCTCGGGAAAGAAATCCGAACTAAGTCGGCAGCAGGTTGAAGATCCCGAACAGCGGGAGAGTCCGCGGACAGCGGGAAACGCCGGCGGGGACAGCAAGGAACCGCAGAAATCAGCGGGGAACTCCGCCGGGGCGCTGGAGGGCGACGGACAGCGGAGAAGTCCACGGGAAGGGCGCTGACGCGGCGGGGAGCTGACGGGCGCGGGGTCGGGTTCTGACAGCGGGGCGCGGAGGGGGTTCTGCCGGCGGGGCTGGACGGAGAGGGTTCTGCCGGCGGGGAGCCGACGGGCTGGCTGCGGCGGAGGGAGCCGCGGACGGCCGCGGGAGGAGCGGGCTCGGGGAGGAGCACCGCCGCTGCGGGCGGTCGGGATGGCCGCGAAGGGGCGACGGATGGCTCGGGGCACGCCGGAGGCGCGGGGCGTCAGCGGACGGCGGCGGATGCCGCGGGAGGAGGCGCTCGCGGGATGGCCGCGGAGCGGTGGCGGTGCGGTGGTGCTTCGCCGGAGAAGGGGGCTCGGCCTCGGGTCGCACGCGCGGAGAAGGGGGTTTGGAAGGATTTGGGGTTTCTTCCCAACCGAGAGAGAGAGAGAGTTAGGTTGTGAGAATGGGAGATATTGTTCTCCAGGAAGAGAATGAGAAAGGTGAGAGAGAGAGTGAGAAGAGAGTTTTCGTGAGGAAAAGAAAGAGAGGTTCTGTGGAGATCGTGGGAGTTGGTGAGTGGAGTTTAAGGAGGGTGTGGAGGAAATTTGTGTGGAGGAGACTTAATCTAGGGAGAAAATTAAGGAGAAGTTTACCAATTCTCTAGGAGAATACACACTGGTCCTTCGGGACCAGTTCTCCTACTTAGAAAATATATTTATTTTTTTTATTTTATTTTTATTATCATTACTACCAAGTCAAATATCCAGATTAGAAAAGAATTGGAAAAGAGAAGGGTTGGGCTCAGGCTCGAACTCGGGTCTGGGTCTCGAATCCCAAAAATCCATGTTATAAATAATTTCGAAATTACTTTTCAACCAAAAATATATAATAATTATATTAATAATAATTTGAAAATGTTTTATTTACCAATACGAAAATTCTATTAAAATAATCTAACTAAAGAAAACTGGGTTTCACAATCTTCCCTCCTTAGAAAATTTTGTCCTCGAAATTAAAGTAAGGTAGGAAAGACAAACATGTACGGGTACTGCGCCCGTAACTCAGGTCCAACCAAAAGAATTTCCAAGGCAGTCGTGGATGAGACGGTTTAGGGACAAGTTTTATGATATCATCCACGCAGAAAAATACAAAGGCGAACCAAAGTACACGAGGTTGATCAGACCATCATGCACCGGTCCTGATTAGACAATATGTTAGTGGGTGCACCCAATAAGATATCGTCATGATCAAGCTTGATAAAGAGATTGCTTGCAAAACTAGGCTAACTTCGTCAGCATCAGTCAAGTTTAGAACGAAAAGATGAGAAAATAAGTGATGGCTCGAATTCTGATCTTCTTCTTACCTCTGACTAGGCTTGCAACTGGTTTCTCTGACACTGAAAGGTTGATTCCAATCTTCAGCTCTGAATTATCCAAACTGTGACTCGGATCCAAAATGTATCGTCTGAGTTGTGACGTAAGAGACGTTGCACACTCTCAAGATTAGCTGGTAGAGCTAACTGGCACGCTACTTCCAACGCGTCTTAAACTTCAAATGGCTCGATGTACCTGGCCTCAATTTCCTGCTCCGTCGAAACTGATTGTTCTTCTGGTAAGAGAAACTACACCAAATGCAGTTTGGTCTTCCCAAGACCTACCAAATTCCGAGACACAAAATCTCAAAACATCTTCAAGCGTCGGGATTGACCTCTCTGATTGCTTGTCCCGCGGTACTCCATGAATCCGGTAGATGTGCTTCCCGTACAATGCTGCCCACTTCTTAGTGGATAAACCAACTTGAAGGAAATTAAAGTGTGCTGACTTAGTCAGTCGGTTTATTATAATCCAATTGGTGCCCTTCCCTCCTTGGGAATAAGGCAATCCTTGCTCAAAGTTCATTGTTATATGCTCCTACTTCCATTCTGAATTGTCCAGCGGCTCCAACAAACTTGTTGTCCTCTTGCTAAATTCCTCATGTTGACAAATTCACATCTAATTCTCATACCTGGAATTGTCCTTCTTTATTCCATAACACCAATTAATGGAGGCATATCCGTTACATCTTATTATCTCTTGAATTTATGGAGTATTGCGACCGGTGCATTTCTTTCATCAACTCGTTCCTCCGTTTGTCAGCCGATACGCAAAGTCTCGCACCATTCTTCAGAGTTCCAATGCTGATTAATTTAGAAACCCTCAAGCGTTCCTGCCAACACTTGATCTCTAAGCCTGCAAAGTGCTTTGTTTTGTAAATACGTTCTCTTGACTTTTATCCCTCAGCCTCGAACTTCATCAATACTGAATCATCATCCAGCTCCGTCCTTCTATCTCCAGGTAGTATAACCTCCAGTCCAAACTTCTCGATGTCTTCTAGCAGGTGCTAGTCCTTGGTTAAGAGCTTCGCCATCAGTATCGACCAAGTGTATCAGCGACCACATTAGCCTTACCTGAAAGGTACTGCAGGTTGATGTCGTAATCCTTCCTCTACTTCAGCCATCTTCTTAGTCTAACATTCAGCCCTTTCTGAGTGAAGACCTATTTCAGACTCTTGTAGTCCGTACATATTTCACTCCCTTTCCATAAAAATCATGCTTCCAAAGCTTCAAAGTAAAGACAATTGCAGCAATTCAAATTAGGTGAGAGATGATTCTTCTCATGAGTCTGTAGTTGCCTACATGTGTAAGCGATACTTTCCTATGTTGTTGAAGAACGCAACCCAGTCTATTTTCAGAGGCATTACTGTAAATTGAGAACCCACCAGTTCCTGCGGGTAGCGCAAGGATTGGTGTAGCGGTAAGTCTCTTCTTCAGCTCCTCAATGCCGCCTGACAAACTTTCGTTCAGATGAACTCTTCATTCTTCCAAGTGAGCTTCGCCATTGGCTCAGCAATCTTGACGAAATCCTTCACGAACTTCTGATAGTAGCCGGCCAAGTTCAAGAATCTTCCGAATTGAACTTGGGGTACATCACTCTTCGATAACAGCTATCTTCCATCGAAATTTCTTCTCTTGGCAACATGGCCAGAAGTCCACCTTGTCAAAAATCCACGTTCAGATAACTTACCATAGAATTTCTTTTTCCTCAAAGTTTCCAAAACTTCCTCAGGTGTTCTTCATGCTCTTCTTCAGTCTTCAAATATATCAGGATGTTATCTATGGAGAAGATAAACCGATTCAAATACTCATGAAAATCTCTGTTCATGAGATTCATGAACACAGCAGAAGCATTTGCCAGTCTAACGTCCTGACCACAGAAAACTACCCATACTTGATGTTTGAATGCCGTCTTGGAAATTTCCTCTTTCCTGACTTTGACTTGATGGTAGTCAAATCTTAAACCAAACTTCGAAACACCCTAACTCCACACAATCAGATCAAACGGATTCTCGATCCGAGCAGAAAGTACTTGTTCTTTAGTGTCTGGAAATCGATGCACATCCGTTGTTTCATCCTTCTGGAGCACCAACAAGATAGGTACTCCCTAAGGTAAAGTTCTATTCTGAAAAAATCCTAGAGCTTTCATTGATCTGGTCCTTCATCTTCTTGGCCACCTTCGGGTTGACTCTGTAACATCCTTTAGAATTTAGGAAAAGAGCCGGGGACTAGATCAGGGTGATTCCTATGTCTTGATCTGGGATAATCCAGGGAGACTATCGGGGAAAACATCTGCCATAAAGGTGTAACTAAAAACTTCTATTCATGTGGAGAGTTACAGCAAAACTCTTATGTTTGATCTAAGGACATCTTGTTACAACTTCCAAAAGATGATGCTATTCAGCGGTTCTAGGTACTATTCCTCATGGTTCTGGCTCTTGGATGAGCAGTCTTCAACTGCTTCCTTTTCTATGAACCTTGAGTATGCATCATGCCTTATTATAAGGGCAGGGTCTGCTGGTTAGAAAGAGGGTCCTTTGGTTGTGGCCTAACAGGTGTTGCTGGAATATGAACTCTGGTTTGATAGACAGATAAGGGCAGTCCTTTACCCGATGTTCAGCAGATCCACATGCCAAACATTGTCCCAATCTCTTGCGGCAACTAACGGCCTGATGACCAGGCCTCTTGCAATAGTTACAAGCTCAAAGCTTCTTACTGCAAGACTGTCGGAAAGTAGAGTACTCGATGGGACCCAATATCTTCTAGAATCAGGGGTATCCTTCCTAGGACAAAAGTTCTGCTCTAACTGGTTGGGGATAACTAAGGCTACATCATGACGTTCTTCATGTCTTCTCTCGTGATATTCTTCTGTTCCTGCTGGGCTTCATCTTGAGCTTTCTAGAACTCCAGGATTTCTCGAAATAAAACAACCATTTGGAAGATGATTACTGGTACTGGTGGAGCAACAAAATGAATAATCCACCAGGGAAATGCAACTCAATTGGAGATGAGATAGGAGTCGCCAGTGTAGGAAAAACTTCACTGGGTGCACTAAGGGGACGGTCAAACAGCCGCGAGGGAAAGGACCCTGGGCTTGGTTGAGGGGATGGGGTAGGATTCGGAGATGACACCTTATCGCTAGCAGGATTTGGTCAACGGTCATTCTCTGGAAGGTTTAGGACGCACTCATAAGCAAGGTAGCCTACCAGTCTATAGTCAAGCAAAAATATTTATTTATATATAAATCGGACCTATGTCGTGACAAATCAATGTTCTAGTGTTCTAATTGTTTCTAGATAGGTTTTCCTAAGTTGTTGTTGTTGGACCTCCATGGGCCACCACTGAAAACATGTCACGACCCGATCCCAACTATTTGGGTCTGGTCAGATCATGCCCAGCCTGCACCGTTGATGAGACGGCGGCAGTAAGCTGTTCAGTAGCAGGCAACCACAACAACACCGATACATTTGTCACAACTATTATATTCGAAATTGAAATTCTGTTTAATAAAATATTCAGGATACAACTGGAAAATGAAAATGCAGAAATAAATACAAACTCTAAATAAAGGAAAAATGCAGAAATAAATCTATCTAGACATCTGGTTCTGTCGCCTCAGGATCAGTGTCCTCCGATGACGGCTCCGGTACCGTCGCAGGATAGAGGACCGGATCAATATAGCTATTAAAGTATAGCTCGTCATCCTCAGTGTTACCTAAAATGTTGTCTCCAGTCAGGAGGGAGCAAAGTATAATCCATGCTAAATTTTAAACAGTTAATTAGGAAATTGAATCATGCAGTTCTAAACGAATTTAAAACAGGATTGTTACAGTAGAAATCAGTGTTTTGAATAGGTAATGACATATGACCGGCTTGGGTTTGTTACAGTAATGGATAGAGGGTTTTGTTACAGTATGGTCATAATCATTACGCTATTCCCCAGTCCCCGATAGTTACAGTACAGTACTCAGTGTGAGTTTCGTGTTTGAGTCGTGGTTTAGACATGCATTGAAACGATTAAATAAATAACTGGAAAAATTTACACAAACTATACTTGCCTTGTATTAGATTTGACTGGAAAGACAGGTTGACACCGAAGAGGAACGTCAGGTACGACTTCGAGTTCCTACAATTGAGAACTCGACTTAGATTCCTGAATAACCAGACTAAGTGTACTAGTTGCAATCTCTAGTAGTCATGTCCTAGTCAGGTTTTATGTTGTATTTATTTACAGCTAACGATTACGTCGCAACTACGTGTGTTGATTAAGCCGGTTAATGGATTATTTGAAAAATCACGAGAATCAAATACAATTTGGAAAACTTTGTGGTTTGTAATATATTTATAAAAAAATACAATTTTTTTTAGTGATAAATCGTTAATTAATAATATTTTATTCATTTTAACTAAAGTCGTAATTAACCAGTAAATTACGTTCTAAACTACGAATATGCAACTAATCCAAAGACCACCCAAATCACATCCACCAGAAATAAAAATAAAAACTAAGCTACACAAATACATTGGCACAGCTAATGGTCCTAGGGTGGGCTTATGCCCGGTACAAATTTCCTTTACATTAAATAAGAGAAAAGACTTAATTAAATAAAGTGCAGAATTTAAATGACTATAATATTTAGCCTAAAAATAAAATAATAATTAAAAGAAAGCTAGGAGTCTCAGACTCGGTCCATTCCTCAAAACTCGGCTTATGCCTCAACGTCCGGTCGGACCGGTGCGTTTGCATTTCGCCGGGGCCCACAGACCGGTACGGTCGTCGCCCGAAAATCTGTTTAGAAAATCATTTTCGAAAGCCGGTTTTGAAATCAATAAAAATATAATTTTTGTAAAAATTTGGGCAGCACTTCCTCTATTCCGGGACAAACCCAAAACTGGGAAGTGCGCCAACAAATTCCTGCAAATATTTTCCATCCCAAAATAATCCACAGAAATATCCACCAAAATGATTTCCAACACCACAGAAATAATTTCCAATTCCACCGAATAATTCCCGAAATATCCGGGAATCCAAAATCAACCAATTCACACCAACCCAGCAAGTAAAACACAGGAAATTAATCTAACGCAGCTAAACGAAAATTATAACGCAGCTATCCGGATTCCCGAGAGGGAACCGGGGACCGATCTATCATCATCGACTCTACGGGGGACGAACTACTGTGACTATCCAGAATTTACCAGTTTCCGTTGGCGGGGAGCCGCGGGAAAAATCTCGGAAAAGAAATCCGAACTAAGTCGGCAGCAGGTTGAAGATCCCGAACAGCGGGAGAGTCCGCGGACAGCGGGAAACGCCGGCGGGGACAGCAAGGAACCGCAGAAATCAGCGGGGAACTCCGCCGGGGCGCTGGAGGGCGGCGGACAGCGGAGAAGTCCACGGGAAGGGCGCTGACGCGGCGGGGAGCCGACGGGCGCGGGGTCGGGTTCTGACAGCGGGGCGCGGAGGGGGTTCTGCCGGCTGGGCTGGACGGAGAGGGTTCTGCCGGCGGGAAGCCGACGGGCTGGCTGCGGCGGAGGGAGCCGCGGACGGCCGCGGGAGGAGCGGGCTCGGGAGGAGCACCGCCGCTGCGGGCGGTCGGGATGGCCGCGAAGGGGCGGCGGATGGCTCGGGGCACGCCGGAGGCGCGGGGCGTCAGCGGACGGCGGCGGATGCCGCGGGAGGAGGCGCTCGCGGGATGGCCGCGGAGCGGTGGCGGCGCGGTGGTGCTTCGCCGGAGAAGGGGGCTCGGCCTCGGGTCGCACGCGCGGAGAAGGGGGTTTGGAAGGATTTGGGGTTTCTTCCCAACCGAGAGAGAGAGAGAGTTAGGTTGTGAGAATGGAAGATATTGTTCTCCAGGAAGAGAATGAGAAAGGTGAGAGAGAGAGTGAGAAGAGAGTTTTCGTGAGGAAAAGAAAGAGAGGTTCTGTGGAGATCGTGGGAGTTGGTGAGTGGAGTTTAAGGAGGGGGTGGAGGAAATTTGTGTGGAGGAGACTTAATCTAGGGAGAAAATTAAGGAGAAGTTTACCAATTCTCTAGGAGAATACACACTGGTCCTTCGGGACCAGTTCTCCTACTTAGAAAATATATTTATTTTTTTTATTTTTTTTTATTATCATTACTACCAAGTCAAATATCCAGATTAGAAAAGAATTGGGAAAGAGAAGGGTTGGGCTCAGGCTCGAACTCGGGTCTGGGTCTCGAATCCCAAAAATCCATGTTATAAATAATTTCGAAATTACTTTTCAACCAAAAATATATAATAATTATATTAATAATAATTTGAAAATGTTTTATTTACCAATACGAAAATTCTATTAAAATAATCTAACTAAAGAAAACTGGGTTTCACAAGTATAAACTGTTTAGAGATATATTGCTAGATGATTGTTGACCTAGGACAGCGTTCTACCGCCGACACTGCGGCGTAAGCTGGACGTACCCACGTCTCGTGCCCTTACTCTAGGGTACGGGTCGTGACACGTTTTTAGTGGTGGCCCATGCAGGTCTAGACTAGAAGTGTAGTGGTATTCGAATTAGAGTATCACTACAGCCTGTAGTAGGATATAGGACATTAATTTTAAGATACTCAATCACTTTAGAAAAATTTCTTTTATTGCCATCTAAATCCTTTTGTCAGCTGATCATTTGAATTATAATTGTCCGCTCTTGTTATTTCGCTTCTTTCTCAGAAATTGATACTCTTGTTTGTCTATCTTCAGGATGGTAGAGACTAGATCGCAGCGTGCCATTCATGAGGATGCTATAGAGGGGACTGCTACCTCTCAGCCAGTACGGCGAGGCCAGGGGACTATAGCTCCTGCCACCTCAGCTCGTATTGAGACCTCGGCAGTAGCAGCAGGGGGTATGCATCCACTGACTCGGAGGCAGGACCCGGTCATTCCAGAGGATCCCTTTCAGCAGCCATCGTCTCCAGGATACGTGGACGCAGCTTAGATGTTCGCGTATTTCTAGCAGTTCATGGACCGACAGCAGGCTCGACAGGACAGAGGCATGGAGTTGGCCGTCACGACAGCCGCAGCTCGACCAGTGGTGCAGCAGCCGAGGACACCGGGGATCGAGCAGTTTCAGAAGATGAGCCCCAGAGACTTTCTGGGGACCGAGGGTATCCTATATGTCGCAATGAGTGGATCGAGCATATAGAGGAGATCTTCCGCTTGGCCAGGATTCCAGCAGACCTTCAAATCGAGGCCGCAGCCAACCGGATGCGAGATCTTGCTCGCACCTGGTATCAGTCAGACACCAGGGTGGAGGTACCTGGGCAGACTTGGGAGCAGGTCAAGGGCTTCTTCAAGAAGAAGTTCTTGCCAGATTCAGCACTTAGAGCCTTGGAGTCGCAGTTCGAGAGCCTGGTCCAGGGGAGTCTCTCAGTGGAGGAGTACGCCGGGGAGTTTGGCCGCCTCGGCAGGTTTGTGGAGGGCTTGAGCGAGACGACGAAGGCCCAGAGGTTCCAGAAGGGCCTAGTCAAGGAGGTCAAGTCCTTGACCAAGGGCAACCGGGATGCCACATTCGAGGAGATCTTGACAGGAGCTTTGCTAGCAGAGGATGATCTTGAGCTTAGGCTCAAGAGGGGGAGAGACCCAGTTGGAGGCAGCAGCAGCAGCGGAGGCCAGGCCAAGAGGCCCCACTTTCAGCATCAGCAGCTGAGACAGTTTCAGCCACAGCCGATTCAGCAGAGGCCAGTCCATCAGCAGCAGCAGCCAAGGCAGCACCAGCAGGGTCAGAGACAGGGTGGTACTTGTGGCTACTGCAAGAAGCCTGGGCACGTCTTCAATGAGTGCCAGAAGAGGCTGGGCCAGTGCCTAGTGTGTGGTTCAGCAGACCACCAGATGAGGGAGTACCGCATGGGACGAGCAGCTCTGAGAGGTGGAGCCAGGGCTCCAGCAGGCCAGCAGAGGGGACCAGCCCTGTCGACGCAGCAGCAGAGGTTCGTCCAGCACCAGCAGCAGGCCAGGGGAGGCCAGCAGGAGCAAGCTTTCGCCATGGTAGCTGGAGATGCAGAGGTGATAGGAGAGCTGATTGCAGGTTCGATTCTTCTCGACTCCAGTCCAGCATTTGTATTATTCGATTTCGGTGCTTCGCATAGCTTCATATCTGTATCTTTTGCGATTAGACACGGTATCATAGCTGAATCGTTGCCTAGAACTTACAAGATCACGACCGGGGGTGGCATTATCCTCGTGAGTGATGTTTGTAAGGGTCGGAGAGTAGTTTTGGGAGGCCGTGAGTTGGAGGTGAGCCTGCTCGTAATGCCATTGCCGAACTACGATATAGTACTAGGCATGGATTGCTTGAGCAGGCACCACGCCAGCATTGATTGCAGAAGGGGTAGAGTTCTCTTTATAGCACCGGGGGAGCCAGAGTTCGAGTACTCCAGACGTCAGGCAGAGCAGAGCAGCGGAGTCTTCTGTGGAGTCTCGGTCGAGGAGCAGACGATTCCACACCCCTTGATAGCAGATTATATGGATGTTTTCCCAGAGGAGTTGCCGGGATTGCCACCAGACAGAGACATAGAGTTCTCGATAGACTTGGTTCCAGGAGCGGAACCCATCTCTCAGCATGTCTATCGGGTGAACAACAGCGAGCTGGTGGAGTTGAAGAAGCAGGTGGATGAGCTACAGGACAAGGGCTTCATCCGCTCGAGTTCGTCGCCATGGGGTACACCAGTGTTGTTCGTGCCGAAGAAGGATGGGTCAGTACGCATGTGTATTGACTATAGGGCACTCAACAACCTCACGATCAAGAACAAATACCCACTGTCGCGGATCGACGATCTATTTGACCAGTTGAGCGAAGCTCGGGTATTTTCCAAGATTGATCTGAGGTCGGGATATCACCAGGTGAAGGTAAAGAGGAAGGATATTCCCAAGACCGCTTTCAGGATGCGGTACGGGCAGTTCGAGTTTTTGGTTATGCCGTTTGGGCTAACCAATGCACCAGCAGTGTTTATAAACCTTATGAACAAGGTGTTCCACCAGTATCTGGATCAATTTATGGTGGTGTTTATTGATGATATCTTGATATATTCCAAGACTGAGGAGGAGCACGAGGAGCATTTGAAGATAGTGCTGGAGATTCTCAGGAAGGAGCAGCTTTACGGGAAGCTCTCCAAGTGTGAGTTCTTCTTGGATCGGGTGGACTTCTTGGGGCATGTGGTGACTGGAGATGGTATCTCAGTTGACCCCAAGAAGATTGTAGCAGTTGAGACATGGGCAGCGCCGACTTCAGTTGTAGAGATCAGGAGTTTCCTGGGGCTGGCAGGGTACTATCGGAGATTCGTGCAGGATTTCTTCCGGGTTGCAGAGCCGTTGACACGGTTGACCCGAAAGGATGCTGAGTATGTGTGGTCAGAGGAGTGTCAGGCAGCTTTTGATGAATTGAAGAAGTGGCTGACGACAGCTCCGATTCTGACGTTGCCTTCAGGATCAGGTGGTTTCACTATTTATAGTGATGCTTCAGGGAAGGGGCTGGGATGCGTCTTACAGCAGCATGAGAAGGTGATTGCCTATGCTTCCAGGCAATTATGTCCCCATGAGAAGAACTACCCTATCCACGACCTGGAGCTGGCAGCAGTAATATTTGCTCTGAAGCTGTGGAAGCATTATCTGTATGGTGAGAGGGTGGAGATCTTCACAGATCACAAGAGCTTAAAGTATGTGTTCACTCAGAAGGAGTTGAACATGAGGCAGCACAGATGGTTGGAGTTGATGAAGGACTTCGACATTGTACTGCAGTATCATCCAGGGAAGGCCAACGTGGTTGTCGATGCCTTGAGTAGGTATCCGACAGCCATGTGTTTGACCATGGATCGGCATTTGCTTGCCGACTTGGAGAGCCTTGGGATTGAGGTGATCATGCCCGGAGTGCAGATACAGCTATGGGGGATGCAGATTCAGTCAGACTTGGTAGAGAGGATCAAGTCGGCACAGTTTGAGGACGTCGCTCTGCGGTGTCTCCAAGAGCAGGTTCGAGCAGGATTGCTGGAGGGCGAGTTTTCTCTTGCAGAGGATGGTGCCTTGAGGCACGGTTCCAGGTTATGTGTGCCCAACAGAGAGCTCAGGGAGCAGGTTATGCAGAAGGTCCACAGATCTCAGTACTCTATACACCCGGGTGCCAACAAGATGTACCGAGATCTGCGGGAGCATGTTTGGTGGTCAGGAATGAAGCGGGAGGTGGCTCGCTTCATGGCTAGGTGTTTGGTCTGCCAGCAGGTCAAGGCAGAGAGGCAGAGGCCCGGTGGATTGTTGCAGCCGCTGCCCATTCCCGAGTGGAAATGGAAGCATATCACTATGGACTTCGTATCAGGATTGCCGCGTACTCCAGGAGGAAAAGACGCGATTTGGGTCATCATTGACAGGTTGACCAAATTGGCCCACTTCTTGCCATTCAAGGTGGATACGTCTACAGAGAGGCTGGCGGAGTTATATATGCGGCAGATAGTCAGGATTCGCGGGGTTCCAGTCAGTATCATCTCAGATCGGGATAGCCGTTTTACTTCCCATTTCTGGAGGAGTCTGCAGACCAGCTTGGGCACTCAGCTCAAGTTTAGTACTGCATACCACCCCCAGACGGACAGACAGTCAGAACGGACTATCCAGACTCTTGAGGATATGCTGCGGACGTGCGTCCTGGAATTTGGAGGTTCCTGGAAGGATCATCTTCAGTTGGTGGAGTTTGCCTACAACAATAGTTTCCAGGCCAGCATTGAGATGTCACCTTTTGAGGCTCTGTACGGGCGTAGGTGCCGTACGCCCTTATCCTGGGATGATGTTGGTGAGCGAGCTTTACTGGGGCCAGAGATGGTTGTTGATGCAGCCGAGAAGGTGAAGCTCATCAGGGATAGACTTTACGTGGCACAGGACAGACATCGGCACTGGACCGATAGCCACCGAAGGCCCTTGGAGTTTGAGGTACAGATTAGAGTAGGATTAGATTTAGGTTTCCTTGTTTTTGATTTTTGATTATGTTGTTTATTATAATTAATTGAGACCTTGCTTGTGATTAGGTCGGAGACCAGGTTTTCTTGAGGATATCTCTGACTCGTGGTACGATACGTTTTGGTGGAGGCGGGAAGCTTAGCCCGCGCTTCATCAGCCCCTTCGTTATCAGCGGGAGAGTCGGTGACGTTGCATACAGGCTAGACTTGCCGCCTGTACTAGTGGGGGTCCACAACGTATTTCATGTATCACAGTTGAGATGGTACGTGGCTGACCCTAGCCATGTGCTCGATCATTCAGAGATAGAGGTTGGGCCTTCTCTCAGCTATCCAGAGCCGCCAGTGGAGATTCTGGATCGACGGGAGAAGGTTCTGAGGAACTAGGTGATACCCTTGGTGCGCGTCGCATGGAGGCATCATTCTCCAGGAGAGTCTACCTGGGAGCGGGAGGATGAGATGCGCGAGTGCTACCCTTATTTTTTTGGACCGTGAGGTATGCTTTCTATCCTTCTCATCACTTGTATTTCGCTTTTCAATTTCGAGGACGAAATTCTTTTAAGGAGGGTAGATTTGTTACTACCACATTTCTAGTGTAAGGATATTTTTGTCATTTTTGGGGTAATTTAAATTTATTAGAATTTATTTAAATTTATGGGAATTTTTAGGAATTATTTTAGAATTGTTTGGACTAGCTTGACTTTGACTAGTGTTGACCCATGTAGACCAACCTAGGAGCTAACCCCTGTTAGTATGAGCTTGGTTAGGATATATGACTCTAGTCTAACCTAGCCTAATCTTTGGTTTGGTCATTAGAACCTAATTAGTAATAGAAATTAGAAAGCCATAAGTCATGGCTTATGATTTAGAGTCCTTGTTAATCAAATCAAACATAGCCTATGTAACTTGGCCCAAAGCCCAAAAATCAACCTAACCCTAATCCCAAGAAGATGTGGCTGACCACTTATTGCCTAGGGATCACCACCATATTTATATCCTCCTAAAATCTAGGGCTGCCTCCTTCCCTAGGAAATTATTTCAAGAAAAGAAAGAGGTGAGTCTACATATTTAAAAAACTATAGAAAATCCATTGTAGGTCCTTTTTCCCCCAAACTAGTTGCATTAGATCCTAATATTATTGTTTCTTGCTGTTATTGGAAATTTGTTTCAGTTTGAGGTTGTTTTGATTGGATTGGGATACCAAGAAAGGAGCTCACAAAGGGGATTTTTCATTGGAAGTTCATCAATAGGTAACTTTGTCATTTCTCCATGGATTTTTAATTTGTCTTCATGATTAGGAAGCCCTAAGGGTCCCCTAAGTGTCTGTATAGGCTTCGTGTCGAGTTTCATTGGGTTTCGTGTCCGTTCTGGACACGTATTAGACCCAGTACAGGACTGTTTGTCGAAATGCCCCAGTGAACCCTTCGACCTAGTTTCCAGGATATTTTTGAATAGAAATATTAGTTTAATCTTGCTTATTGATTTCTGTTTGTATGTGGTAGTGTTCGTGTCGCTTTGTGTCGGATTCGTGGAGTGGACACGCGCGTGCACACGCTCGCGCGCGTGCTACAGTGATCCCCTGCTACTCGGGGCCTGTAGCGGACACAACACGGGGTTTCTGGACACGAAATTCAAGGGAGACCTAGGGGCAATGTCTGTCATGACATTCCCTAAGTTTTATTGGGTTTTGTGTCGTGTCGAAGGAGGAATCAATCGTGTACGGGGAAATGCCTATTCTGTGCACTATTAGTTCTTGCCACTGATACGGCCTCATTACTTTGGACACGACACGCTAGGACCTATTGCAGGCTGACACACACTTAGCTGGACACTAGGTCTATCTTCTGACATAAGCACGAGACACGAAGTGTCTTGTGTCGTGCACACGACACAAGTGCACGTGTGCACGAGACAGTGCACTGACAGTGCACTGTGTGTTGTTTTTTTTTGAGTTTCTTGTATTGGACACGCCGTGTCAGGCCTTGGGTAACACGAAATGGGGTGTGGGGCTTGTGCACATGGGTTGTTTCATTTACCAACCTTTAGGTTCATGATTAGCTTAATTTTTCTATTCAATTTCTCATTAACCCAAGTTACTGATACTTGTATTTCTGATTTACCTTTCCAGTTTTCAAACTTGAGTTTGCCTGATTAGTTTAACATATTAATCACTGATTAATGCATGTTTAAGGCTCTAATCTATTCTCCTATATGTCATCTGCCTGTGTGTCAAATTGGATTTGAATTGATGGTTTTTTGGACTGAAATATGAGAATTCAAGATTGGGGACTGTTAGTTTGGTTTTTGAGTTCCATTTGTCAACTGATGCCTGTTTTCTTGTGATCTCTTGATAGACTTGATTATTTCATATCAATCTCATATGCTTAGACACTTGAAGTACACTCTAGCAATGTTACTGATGCTAATCCCTTAAAACTGTTAATACATGAATTGTTTTAGACTGTTTTGATTGGTTTCCTAATTCCTTTTTCAGTTTAGAACATGAACTGTTCGACTGATTTTCTGAAGTCTTTATGAACTATGAATGTTTTCTGTATTGAATCAAATCTGAGAATAAGTTTCAAACCTGAAATTGGTATTAAGAGCAAAACTGGAATTAAACTCAGGTTGAATCTTAAGTTGGTTTTCTTCTATTTTCCTATTCCTTAACTGTCAACAATGAATTGGTTTACACTGTCCTTTTTCCCTGTGTAATTCCTCCTTGCAGTCCAGTTTTGGGCACACCTAATTGCTCACTCACTGCACACACAAGTCCAGATTACACACACACACACTTTTCCCTCTTTCTTCACTGTTTTATAATTCCTGCACACTGTTTTTACCATTACACACACACAACATTTCCTCCTCTTGACAGTTTATACTTGTACACACACTCTCTATATATAAATCCCCTAGTCTCATATAGTTAAGTTTATGTGTATAATATGTATACATATATAATATATGTAATGTTGCCTATATATATATGTATGTTGAACTATATGTATATAACTTATGTAATTGCTATATGTAGGTAATGTATATGCATGTGTTGAGAATAGGCCTAGGAAGTGTGGTATAGCTTGGTGAGCCTAGATAGGGCTTGTGCAACTTTATTAGACTTAGTATAGCCTAGTTTAGACTTGGTTGACCTAGTTGACTTCTAGGGTTGACCAGAGTTGACCAAGAGTTGACTTTGGCCTAGATTGACCTAGAATCATGTAGAAAGCATAGTAGGGCTTCATTTTACTATTTTGGACTTGTTGTGACTTGTGCTGTTCTGATTAGGAGCCAGACACCACTCCTCTGACAGTACTTTCATATTAGACACTCAGATACCAGGCGAGTACATTCTCTGATCATTTCATATATATAAAGATATGTGTGTACGTGTATGTATATAAATACATATATGTCTGTATACATACATGTGTATAAAATATATAAATATATATATATATATATATATATATATATATATATATATATATATATATATATTTTTTATATATATATATATATATATATATATATATATATATAAATGTATGTGTATGTATATATAAATCCTAATCCTATATGGGTGTGTATGTATATAAAAATATGTATGTGCGTACATACATATATATATATATATATATATATATATATATATATATATATATATATATATATATATATATATATATATATATATATATATATATATATTTTTTTTTAATATATATATATATATATATATATATATATATATATATATATATATATATATACGTGTGTGTATGTATACACATATAGATATAATAATAAATAAAAGGAATAAAATACAATAAGAAGTCCCAGCCCTAACCAAGCTGGCCCGATCTCCCCATACCCGAACCCGGGCCAGCTAGAGCACCCACTTATTTTCCCCAACCCGAGCGCAATAGAGTATATATATACGGTTACATATATCAGCGCAGGGAGAAGAATTCCCTCGACAAAACACCAAAACCCTAACCTCGCTCCTACCCAGCGCCGACCCTTGGGCGTCCCGTCGGCAGACGCATGGCCGAGCGCGCGTGCACAGCAGCGCACAGAAGAAGCAACAGCAATAGCTATGGCAGCGACCCAACTTCGCATTGGCAGAACTCCCTCCACGTCGTTCGCTTTTACAAACGAATTTCTCCGGTATGTCGACTACCTAACCGACTTCGTTTTCCTTCAGATACTTTGTTTTATTTTGCTTTGTACACGACGATAAATGAGTCCCAAAATCGAGAAAAACTCAAATTCTTGGAATTGGAAACTGTCCCGAAACCCAAAGTTGGCAGTCGATTTACGACCAGGATATCGTAAAACTTGGAAAACCGCTTGAACAGCCTTGTAGACAACATAACCAAGATCGAGACCCTATTTTTAGTTTAATTTCTAGTTGGTTATTTTATGTTAAAAATTAATTTGAAAATCAAGAAAAACTTGGCAAAAACTGTTTTCAAAACTAGAAAAACCCTCGATACGACGTGCGTCCCGCCAATCCGGGCGACGTGGTCGTGAACCAAAAGCATTAAAAGGTGCGTATCGGCTTCGTGGACGTGTGGGCTTTGACGAAATTCAAATTGGTCGCGTGTGCGCGACCAATTTGATGCGTATCCGTCAAAATTTACCGTATCGACCTCTGTGCAAATTTCCTATTACTTTGTGCACGTTCGTCAGATCGAGACAAAACTTACGCCAATAGGACCGTATCATTTTTTTGGTCATGTATGCCAAGTTTGGTCCAATTCTGAGACAGTTGATTGGATCGTCGTTTTGCGGGTCCCACGATCCGATTCAATGGACAATTTTGTGCATGGCCCACCGAAATCCAAAACTGGAGATACCGTTGGGTTCGTGTTATCAAAACGAATCCGTAAACATGTAGTTTGATGACTTTAGAGACCATTAACTCTGGCACGCTTTTCGGTGAAAAGCAGATCCAACGGCGGATACCGTTTTGGCCAAAAATTACCGTTTTGCCTCTGTGTCCAGAATTGGACTTAATTACAGGCAATCCTAGCTAATTTGACTATTCTGAGACTTTTGGCATTGTCTGTTTCAATTTTTGGAGACAGTTGTGATGATTTAGACTTTATGGCTTAGCAGTTGACTATATTTTGTTGGATCTGCGTGCAACCTCCAGGCAAGATACCATGTGTCCCTCTACAGTTTAATTTCATGCTTATAGTTTTTTCTGTGATTATTTAGTTATGATTTGGTTACTCTAGTTCTATGGATTTATATGTTATTATCAGTTCTCTAGTCGTCTTGTTTTATAGATGTTCTTCATACCATGTTCACTAGTTTTTGACTTGCTTGTATATCATCTTCATGACTTGATAGTGTAGAGATGTTAGGCTTGTTCACCTTATGAGTTCATATTAGAGTTGTCCTTACCTGGGCCTTGACTGAGTTGTACCTTGTCGTTACTTGTACCTCGACTGGTTCGTGTCATAGAACGAATACGTGTAATTGAACTTCTAAATCCTTGTTATTGTTTCCTTGGCACCAGAGAGTCCACTCGGGATGAGGGTGTTTGTCTTGATCACTTGCACCAGAGATTCCTCACTCAGGACGAGGGTGTTTGTCGTGTCATTGGTACCAGAGAGTCCACACTCGGGACGAGGGTTGACCATTTGCACCAGAGAGTCCACACTCGGGACGAGGGTGTTTGTCGTGTTTACCTGCATCAGAGAGTCCACACTCGGGACGAAGATGTAGTACTTGCACTAGAGAGTCCACACTCGGGACGAGGGTGCCTTGCCGTGAACTAACCAGAGAGTCCACACTCGGAACGAGGGTTAGTGATTAGTTCAAACCTGGGAGCCCACCCGAGGCGAGGGTTTGGTATTCCATTGATCTCGTGTTCACTTATTCATCCAGCAGTTCAGTTATGTGTAGTTGTTCTTGCATTTTCGTTCATAGTCACCTGTCAGTGGCCACTTGTCGTTAGTCACTTGATAGCAGTTTGGTCGTAGTCTCGTGCCATGTTAAGTGTCTTTTCTTGTTTATATCATGTTTATATTATCATGCATGATTAAACTGTTAGATAGGCATATTTTTTGTATCTTGCTATGTCCTCTGAGGACCTGATGATCTCTTCAGGTTAGTGATTGTGTGGAGTTAGTTAGCAGTTCTGGATGGCGGATGATTATGACACTTGTGGGTTTTAGATGATTACAATATTGCTTGTGAGATTCAGGTATTTGTCAGTGATATTACATTGTTATCCTCTCGTGCTTTCCTTTCATTATCATGAGATGCCATGTTTATTGATTCAGTTTGTAGACTCCTATTATATTCTTTGAGTCTTATCGGACATATATGCCAGTGGGCTGCAGACCACGACACATAGTGTTCATTCATGTTTCGTACACTTATTGTGGATTTGAGATATAGATTGCATTGCCATGATTTGGCAGCATACCATAGCCTTGACAATGTTTACGTATTCGAGTCGGGCTGGAGTTCGCTTGATGCGTAGCTGGCTTGCTCACGAGCTAGCATCCGAAAAGCGGGTGCAGGTCGTGACAAGTTTTTTTGGTGGCCATGCAGGTCAGAGCATATCGTATCGGTTACGTAACTGTACTGATACGAGCCTGCGACTATGACTAAACCTTAGAAATCTCAATCCACACTGCTTTGAAAATTCTCCTAGAAATTCTTTTACGTCCTTGAAATTTCATATTTTGTCTCAATTTTTCTTCCTTGCCTTCCAGTACCCTTGATTCTCGTCCCTTCCTATTTCGAGGTGACGAATGATCGTGCTGTCTAGAATTCATCAGAGATTCTTAAATTATAGTATAATATTGCTTGATTTTGAATATTTGGTTGTGTGATCGATATGTGGAGATTATAGATGCCATATGTCTTAGATATCTAAGGATAATGACTCTAGCAACTTGATGGAAGGTTATAAAGTTAGTGACATACCTTGAGGAGTAGTGTGACCAAAGGTGGGTAGAAGCCCTCGAGGTTTCATAATTACAAATGGCTAGGAGAAGGATACAAACTATTTTTGAGGAATTAAAAATTTAAGGAGATCAAGGTTAAGGTGGACTTTCTTTTTGAATTTTAAGGAATAGTTATGAATTAGAATTTCGAGGACGAAATTATTTTAAGGTGGGTAGATTTGTAGCTCCTTTCCCAGAAATTTGAAATATTTTTTTATTATTTATTTTATTTGGATGGTAATTTTTAGATTTTTATAAATAATAATTAGATAATTATTACGGTAGATGCCTTTAGCCATGATTAAATTTGGAGTACAAGGTGACTAGAAATCGTGTCACGGATAGTGCAGTGGCGTGCCTTGACTAGTGTATTAGCCATGCCAGGGAAGGCCGAGCCATAGTGATGTCCTAATTAGAAAACCAGGCTAAGTTGTGACATGACCATTATAAATAGTTTAATTATTCATTATTATATTATTTGACGTTTAGGAGACCCGGTTGTACCAAACCAGCCCGGACTGGACCCGTACCGA
>JANAVB010001000.1:7047958-7187983 GCA_029216955.1 Iris pallida | reverse complement strand
TAATAATAATAATAAATAAATAAAGAATAAAATACAATGAAAGTCCCAGCCCCAACCAAGCTGGCCCAATCTCCCCATACCCGGACCCGGGCCAGCTAGAGCACCCGTTTATTTTTTCCAAACCAAGCGCAATAGAGTATATATATATACGGTTACATATATCAGCGCGGTGAGAAGAATTCCTTCGACAAAACACCCAAACCCTAACCCCGCTCCTACCCAGCACCGACCCTTGGGCATCCCCAAGCCCGCACGTGCCGCCTGGACCGCCGTCGGCAGATGCGTGGCCGAGTGCGCATGCACAACAGCGCACAGAAGAAGCAACAGCAGTAGCAGGGCAGCGACCCAACTTCGCATTGGCAGAACTCCCTCCACATCGTTCGCTTTTACGAACGAATTTCTCCGGTATGTCGACTACCTAACCAGCTTTGTTTCCCTTCAGATACTTCGTTTTATTTGGCTTTGTACACGACGATAAATGAGTCCCAAAATCGAAAAAACTTGAATTCTTAGAATTGGAAACTGTCCCGAAACCCAAAGTTGGCGGTCGATTTACGACCAGGATATCGTGAAACTTGGAAAATTGCTTAAACAGTCTTGTAGACAACATAACCGAGATCGAGATCCTATTTTTAGTTTAATTTTTAGTTGGTCATTTTCTGTTAAAAATCTATTTGAAAATCAGGAAAAACTTGGCAAAAACTGTTTTCAAAACTAGAAAAACCCTCGATACGACGTGCGTCTCGCCAATCCGGGCGACGTGGTCGCGAATCGAAAGTATCGAAAGGTGCATATCGGCTTCGTGGATGTGTGGGCTTTGATGGAATTTAAATTGGTCGTGTGTGCGCGACGAATTTGATGCGTATCCGTCGAAATTTACCATATCGGCCTCTGTGCAAATTTCTCAACTACTTTGTGCACGTTCGTCAGATCGAGACGAAATTTACGCCAACAGGACCGTATCATTTTTTGGTCATGTATGCCAAGTTTGGTCCAATTCTGAGACAGTTGATTGGATCGCCGTTTTGCGGGTCCCACGATCCGATTCAACGGGCAATTTTGTGCACGGCCCACCGGAATCCAAAACTGGACATACCGTTGGGTTTGTATCATCAAAACGAATCTGTAGACATATAGTTGACGACTTTAGAGACTATTAACTCTGGCACACTTTTCGGTAAAAAGCGGGTCCAACGACGGACAACGTTTTGGCCCAAAATTACCGTTTTGCCCCTGTGTCCAGAATTGAACTTAAGGACAGCCAATCCTAGCTAATTTGACTATTCTGAGATTGTTAGCATTGTCTGTTTCAGCTTTCGGAGACAGTTGTGATGATTTGGATTTTATGGCTTAGTAGTTGACTATATTTTATTGGATCTGTGTGCAATCTCCAGGCAAGATACCCTGCCTCCCTCTACAGTTTAATTTCATGCTTATAGTTTTTCCTGTGATTATTTGGTTATCATTTGGTTACTCTAGTTCTATGGATTCATATGTTATTATCAATTCTCTAGTCGTCTTTTTTATAGATGTTCTTCATACCATGTTCACTAGTTTTTTGACTTGTCTGTATATCATCTTCATGACTTGATAGTGTAGAGATGCCAGGCTTGTTCACCTTATGAGTTCATATTAGAGTTGTCCTTACCTGGGTCTTGACTGAGTTGTACCTTGTCGTTACCTGTACCTCGACTGGTTTGTGTCATAGAACGAATACGTGTAATTGAACTGCTAAATCCTTGTTATTGTTTCCATGGCACCAGAGAGTCCACTCAGGATGAGGGTGTTTGTCTTGATCACTTGCACCAGAGAGTCCACACTCGGGACGAGGGTGTTTGTCGTGTCATTGGCACCAGAGAGTCCACACTCGGGACGAGGGTTGACCATTTGTACCAGAAAGTCCACACTCGGGACGAGGGTGTTTGTCGTGTTTACCTGTATCAGAGAGTCCACACTCGGGACGAGGGTGCCTTGTCGTAAACTAACCAGAGAGTCCACACTCAGGACGAGGGTTAGTGATCGGAGCGAGGGTTTGGTATTCCATTGATCTCGTGTTTACTTGTTCATCCAGTAGTTCAGTTACGTGTAGTTGTCCTTGTATTTCCGTTTATAGTCACCTGTCAATGGCCACTTGTCGTTAGTCACTTGATAGCAGTTTGGTCGTAGTCTCATGCCATGTTAAGTGTCTTTTTGTAATGCCCATATCTCGTATTACGTATTTGGAATACGTGTACGTATTTTGACCCATATTGCATGTTTTTCTGCTTGATTTATTTTGGCGTTTCACTGATTGGCTTGGTTCAGTTCGGTTTATTTGACCTTGCTTGTTTTGGTTTATCATGTGGAGAACCACTCCCACCTACCACCACTCCCACCATAAATATCAATCCCACTCTCTCTCTTCCATTATTACTCATTACTCATTTCTTCTCCATCTTTACTTCTCCACCAACCAGAGAGAGTGGAGAGCTTAGGCAAGTGCATCTTGCTTCATGGAGGAAGTCCATTTTTGTTGTTCCATTGTCTTCCTCATGTATTTCTAACCCACTTTAGTACTTAGCATTTTTTATTTCTGTGGTTAATTTCTTGTAGATCTAGTTTTGTGGTATTTCGGTTTCCATGAGTTTTGATCTATCAAACTTGCATATTTTTGCTAGTTGATAGTTCCATGTTGTAGAGAATTTTGTTCTACCCTATTTTGACCTATGGAAGTTCAGATTTGGACTCTGGATGATGGAATTATGAGCCTTGGAACCCTGAACTCCTTGGTTCTTCTTCTCGGACCAGTGGAGAAGAAGAACAGTGCTGAAAGCATGAACCCCCTTAGCCGCATGGCAGCACTTGACCGCATGAACCTTCATGCGGTGAGTCTTCCAGCCGCATAGGCTTCGGCATAATCCGAGCCGCATGGACTCTGTCTACCTGTAGCCGCATAAGCTCGTATTCCTTTCCAGCCGCATGCGCGCTCATCCTTCCCCAGCCGCATATGCTCGTGATCATTCAGCCGCATAGAACTCAGTCCATTCCTAGCCGCATGAGAATCCACTTCTCAGCCGCATGAATGCTATGACTTAGTCGCATGCGCCCCTCCCCCCCTTCCTGGCCGTATATACCTGATTGATGGCCTGCCGTATACGCGTAGCTTCTCCGCTAGCCGCATGAGCTGCTCTTGTTCCGAGCCGCATGGGCTCTTAACCCCGACACGCATGGACTCCCTTCCCCCAGCCGTATGAAGCTTACTTCCCTCTGGCCGCATGATACTCCGCTGCATGACCCTGAACTCCTTGAGCCGCATGCATTCCCTTAGTCCCGAGTCTCCTCCAGCCGTATGGGCTGCTCCCTCCTCGGCCGCATGAGATCATTCTTGGCCGCCTATGCCCGAGCCGCATGGCTCTTTCCCTGGCTTGTATTTCATTATTTAATGGTCGTTATTAACTCGTACTTGTAAAGCCCTGTGTAACTTGAGTTCCTATAGCATACACCTTACCCTATTGTATATTTTACGCCCATTTTATATCCTTATGCCTTTTGTCCTGAACTTGATAATCCCGATTTGATTGACATGATTGAAATGACAATTGTACCTGGCATGGTGTGACCAAGAACTGACATGCTTGATAGTGGCCCGCCGTGGTGCACTCTTGATCAGATAACTTGACCTGACAATTTGACATGACCTGATAGTGACCCGCCGTGGTGCACTCCTGACAAGATAACTTGACCTGACAATTTGACATGATAACTTGACATGATAATTCTTGATAGTGGTCCGCCGTGGCGCACTCTTGACATGATAAACCTGACATGATATATTTCTAGAATGCTGTTGCGACGGCTAACACGACTTGACAAGATTGAATAACCTGGACACCGTGGACGATTGTGCTTGTACAAATGAACCCGTCTTGTCTTACATCATGTCTAGGATGGGGACCCCTGAGTACCACGGTCAGGGGTACCTACTGTAAATGGCTAAGGCTAATAACTAGAATAATACAGTAGTTCATGAAGAGACTTTCCCAGTTACCTGTTGCCCCTTTGATCTCGGCCTTATATATATATATATATATATATATATATATATATATATATATATATATATATATATATATATATATATACATGGGATTTGTTGCTATTCGTCGAGATGAGCGCACTTCCAGCTCACCGTCGAGTGTGGTACCTTAGGACACATGTATCTTACTACAGTGTGTCTGCTATATCATGCTATCTTTTTTTTTTCTTTGCTGGGATCACTCAGGTAGCAGCAGGCGGGTAACTGGACTTGGGAATCTCTTTGCATCTTGCTAGTAATTAGGCCTGTGATAACCCTAGTTAGTTAAAGTATCAAGCCGTACTCATTGCTTGGCCGTGATTGTTGGATGAAGTTCAATCAGTCTAGTCTTGTCTTGATCATGTACAAGATTGTTACTTGACCTGATTTCTTATATTTTATTTTGCCGATAAATGGTGGAAGAAACCAAGTTCTGTTCAGACGAAGGGTTACAACCCCGGTCCTTGTTTGGTTTACGGGTTGTAACCTGGTTATCTGAATAGTCCCATGGTTATCTCATCGTATATCACCTGTCATGCTTGATACGTTTTACCTTATCAATAAGCAATTGAGGCGGATTTCTATTCAGGCGAAGGATTGTAACCTCGGTCCTTGTTTGGTTTAAGGGTTGCGGTCTGGCTACTTGAATGGTTTTCTTCGTGCTCAATATATTATTGTTATCTCAGTTATTATCAGTATCTTTTAATTACCCTTGTTATTCATTTGTGCTATTTGCTGGTTTTAGTTCCTAATTGAAGCCTCCTTTGTGGCACTTGCTCTTTCTGGGGTCTGACCCAGCTGGTTTTGTATGGCCAGATACCGGAGCAACTCCCGAGGATCTACCGACCTTCCAGCCAGATGGTGACCACTAGAAGGAATCCTGGCAACGAGTGGGTTTATTTTGGCTCTCCCACTCTATTGTAAAATTATTCTTTTGAGGCGTTTTAGCCGCCGAGCAAGTGTTAGCTCGTGTACATTTTACTTACTGTCTGCCTACGGGCTGTAACATGATTGGCAACCTAGGGTTGATCATGTATGACTAAAACTCTTGCTAGTCATCATATTTTGTAACGACTAGCTTCATGATCAGCTGAATATGTAATATTTGGGACGCCTTACTATTGTGTATTTGGTGATCTTACATCTTGTAACATTTACTTACTTACTTGTGATTGAGACACTATGCTTGTTTCTTGACCATAAGAGACTGATGGATTGTAGTTAAACCCTCACATAACTAGACAACCGTGACCGTATAGTGGAGTGGATCCCATTTCATTATACGTAGCTGGCTATGTCTGCCCCCGCTCTCCAGTATTCTGGTTCTGGGGCGTGACACTTTTCTTGTTTATATCATGTTTATATTATCATGCATGATTAAACTGTTAGATAGGCATATTTTTATGTATCTTGCTATGTCCTCTGAGGACCTGATGATCTCTTCAGGTTAGTGATTGCATGGAGTTAGTTAGCAGTTCTGGATGGCGGATGACTATGACACTTATGGGTTTCAGATGATTACAATATTGCTTATGAGATTCAGGTATTTGTCAGTGATATTATATTGTTATCCTCTCGTGCTTTCCTTTCATTATCATGAGATACCATATTTATTGATTCAGTTTGTAGACTCATATTATATTCTTTGAGTCTTATCGGACATATATTCTAGTGGGCTGCAGACCACGACACATAGTGTTCATTCATGTTTCGTACACTTATTGTGGATTTGAGATATAGATTGCATTGCCATGATTTGGCAGCATACCATAGCCTTGACAGCGTTTAAGTATTCGAGTCGGGCTGGAGTCCGCTCGATGCGTAGCTGGCTTGCTCATGAGATCGCGTCCGAAAAGCGGGTGCGGGTCGTGACACTACGGCCAGAGTCAGCTGCCGTATGGGCCATCTACCTGCGGCCAGAGTCAGCTGTCGCATGGGTCATCTGCCCATCTCTCTTATGCGGCCTCTTCCTCGTCTGCATGGTTTTTCCTTGTGTCCCCAAAAACTCAACATCATAGTGTTTTCCTTTGCTGGATTTAGGGACAGTGGGGTTCTTCGCGGTCGGAAGCAAGGCCGCATGAGAGTCTTGATTACCGTCTTCGGCCGCAGAAGGAGCTTCTTCGATAACCTGGTCGGGGGCAACAGTTTTGCGCTTCGACGTCCTGCGGGTTCTCTTTGGGCCTGCTCGCTTCTGCGATAGGCTGGCGCTCCCTTCAGAGAGCATTTCTTAAAATGCTCGTTGGTCAAAACGAACCACGAGCATTTGATTCGCGGAGCCGAGTTTGGACGCGTTAGATTGCGTCACCAACTTCTCATCAGAAGAGAAGGACGTCCCCAGCAGAGTCGCCATCATGTTTGCCATTTAATATCAAGAACAAAAATTACAGAGGAATTGAACTTGATTGCAAACTCGCTTGTACAGAAGAAAGTCTAGAAAGAAAGCCTAGAAAATAATCTAAGTATAATTGTTTAGTTTTTGATTCTGGAGGGTGACGATAGAGGCTCGGTAAAGTGTAGCAACTCTGCCTTACTCCTTGGACTATCTGACGCGCTCCTTGCTTTTGAAGAAATTGTCCTTCGTAGGTTGCCAGCCTTTTGCATGGGTGTGGTACCCTGCTGTTTATAGTGGTAGATATCTTGAGCCGCATGGATGGCCGTGCGGCCACGTGGCTACAGCAGCACCTAAAGACCCGCTCCTTGGCCACCAGCTGGTGACTTGTTGAGATTTTGTTGCAGCAAATCTGGGTGGTTGAGACTTGGTCAGCCTGCCACGTGTCATATCGCAGGATAGGATCAATCTGCTTGAGTCATTTTGAGCCGCATAAGTCTTTCAGTGTTCGGCCATGCTGGACCGCATAAGACTCATGCGGCTTAAGTCGCAGGCTCCCTTAGTCCGCATGTAGCTTGGGGACTTTTTAGCCGCATAGGTTCTATATTCTGGGCCGTATAAAGCTCATACGACTCAAATTGCAGTTATCCTTGGCCGCATGAAGCATATAAATTAAGCCGCATAAGGCTCATGCAGCTCGGGTCACAGTCCCTCTGGCCGCATGGCCATGTCCAGGCACGTGGACCCTGTGTCATCTTATCTTCTTTTTGTCAGAGGGTTAACTGTCAGTTTTGACAGAGTTTGTCAGCTTTATCAGAAGGATTGACCAGCCTGGCCGTATAAGTAACTTCTTCATTCTGCGGCTCAAATCAGTCTGGTTGCTTTTGATATACAATCCGAGGTGGTGAAGATGGGCCGCAGGGGTATGCCGAGTCTGCCATGCGGCTCTTCTTTATGTGGACCAATTTGTCCCAAAGTACTCATGCGGCCAGTTGTGATCCGCATGAATCCCATATTTTCCATGCTTCTACACATGGGCCGGTACTTGATTAGATTAGATTAAATGTGAGGTGTTAGGCTCTAAAACCATCTAAGCTAATGAATCTTATTGTATATAGATTTGATTTGGGATTTACATTTGGTTTAGGATTTGAATAAATTCGAGATTATCTTAAATAATTATTTATAAATTCTAAAAATTGTAATTCAAGTAAAATAAAATATATTAAAATTTTGGGAATGGAGATTACAAATCTACCCACCTTAGAAATAAATTCGTCCTCGAATTTAAGGACTACTAGGATAGGCAGACTTGGTAGATTGGTGAAAGGTAGTAGAAATTTATGATAAAAAAAATTGATCAAATAAAATAAATAAAATAGGAAGAAAGTGTTTGAAACTCTAAAAGCCCTAAAATGCTCTCAACTTTAATTTTGAAACAAGTTTGATAAGAAAAATAATCATAAACAAAGTATCGACGAAATCTGCCTTCAACCCCGATAAATAGAATATGTGAATGAATAAATGAATAAAAATTTTCTAAAACTCCGGAAAGGGGAATCTAGGGTTAGGGATGTGGAATTGATTTTGGGAATTAGGGATTTGACCCAATCATACTCCAAATCAATCATAAAATATTATCTAAAATAATTACTATTACTTTAAATAATCCTTGTAATAAAATCAATTGTCAAAATATTGTTAAGAATAATTCAGATATTTATAGCTGTATATTTTCCACAAATATAATATCTTCTAAAATAATATAGTAATAATTTGAATTTAATATAATTCTTGATAAAATAGTAATTGAAATAATCCTAGAATAAAATCTCTTCTAAAATTTGGCAAACCTCTTTTTTTCTTTTCAAAATATCTAAAATAGAAATAGAAAGAAAATTATTTCCCGATTTGGAAAAATACTTAAACTAAAATAAATTAAATGGAAAATGTAAGAAAACAAAAAGTGGACTTATGACCTACCCACCTTAGAATGTTTTACCTTAGAAATTTTAAAGGACACGATTAGGCACGACTATGAAGAATAATCAAGAAACCAAATTTTAATTGATATGAATAAAACGACGAATGGTATAATCAAGGGAATGATATGATTCATGATCTATTTAGTCACGCGTAATCATGGATATGATCAAAATGATAAAGATAATAGACAAAAGGAGAGTGTGATTTGGCACGGTCAATATTCGGTCAAATGGTCTAGTTGACAAACAAATATTTTTAAGAACGATCAAGATTGAAATGGTTGGACACGACCAATCTATGGTCAGCATGGTTGAGTCATTACCAGCTTTTTAAGGAATGACCAAAGTTCTCGATGAAATCTAAACAGGATTTTAGTCGCATTTAAGATGCAGTCACGATCAAGGCTAATCGTGCAAGTCATCCAAGCAGGATGAAAATAGAAAGTTGGCACGAGCATGATCATGATCAAAATAGTCACGACCATAGTTGGAATGAAAGTATAACCTTAGCTATAATTAAGTTGAAATTATAGGCACTGTTATGATTTAGTCTTGATAAAAATTGTTTAAGATCGATCAAAATTGAAATCATCTTGGTACGAACAACTAGTTAAACAAAATTATTTAGGCACGGTCATAGAATCGAATTCTAGGATGACAGGCGAATTGGCACGATCAAAATAGTATCAAATAGTTTAGTCGTGATCAAAAGGTATTTAAGGATGATCCAAATCGGAATCGTTCTAACACGATCGATTGCGTAGGCATGATCATAGAATCAAAATCTAGGTATGATTATGAATCTAGTGGAAGGAAATCAAATTAGGTTTAAAAGTTGACGATTCGAAGATAGAAAGATATGGAGGAAAAGAAGGACAACCAATTTATTGAGAAAATGGTAGTTAGGAATAAGGCACAAATCGATTTAGAAACTTGATAGTCATATGTCAATAAAGGACATTGCCTCTAGGGTATTCAAAACTGTAAGTACATCCGGAGTCACTTTACCGAAAATTTATGCCTCGCCAGTGTACAGCTAGTTGCAATAAACTCTTGGTTCCACGACTCAAGCAAGGATACGGTGACGAATACCTATCAACTCTATCCAATCTGGACATAACAACTTAAAGACGAAGATAGGAAGACCAAGATATAGCTTTAACAACATTCGATAACTTATACTTACTTGAGATTACTTCAACTTAGAGATCATACCTCGCTAGTGCGCTATTGGCTGCAGTGAATCCATAGTCTCCATAAGTCAAATAAGTGGCGACAGTGCGCTGCTGTCTGTCATCATAAGTCACCGATCATCCGTTCAACTACATGCTTAAAATTTCAACAGAGGTTCTAAAAAAATCCTTAAACAAATTGACCATGATGGAGAAAGCTAGAAATTTGAACAAATTGATCATTATAGGAAAGTATATGTATCCATCCTTGAAGGGAAGGTATCAGTTTTGAAAATCAAACGATTGATTAGGAAGAACATGGTCGAAGGCAAGAGAAGTATAAAGTTTTATTTCTATTTCTCTATATTCAAGATCGAAGAGGAAACATGTATAGCTAATCCGGAGTAGATATATGGGTAATGAATCAGTTAGGCTCAGACTTAATGGATTGGAAATAAGACATTGATATAATATTTATCCCTGGCCGATGGGAAATGATTAAGCAATAAGAATTCTACTATATAATAATAAGATTTAGAGGGGAGGAAAAATTAAAATTACACAAATGGTCAAGATAGAAAAATGTAAGTATCGGTCCTACAGGTTTCAACCCTTGAAAATAAAATGATCGATTTGAGGAAAATAACCGAAGATAAGAGACATATAAGCATCATAATCCCTATTTCATGTATATACAAATGATTGAGGAAAAAGACGTTGAACTCGAGATTCAGTGGGGGTAACAGAATCAGAAATTATAAAGCTCATATAGCAAAATGCAAAGATAAATAAATAAGTAATTCAGACTAGTGACAATATGGGGATGATATGTAAAGAGGGTAAAATAAAAAAAATGAACATTTTATCAAGGTTAGAGCATTGATTCTAGGAAGGCCTGACTTACCAAGTGAATAGTCTACCCACCTTGATCCTACCATCATATCAAAACAAAATAACATATTCACCTACGAAAATTCTCAAGTATCTATTAGGATTTATGATTCAACAATTCCTACTAAAATCATATGGCCTATGTAGCAACCTTAACTACCCTATGACCAAATTACATAAGAGACTCTTAGTCCTAGTCATTCTCCTAGAATCAATTCAATCATAATTGTGAATGAGTAATTCTTAGTCACAGGCTCGCAGCAGTACGACTAATATAGTACTACCACTAGCTTGTACAATTTGCGAAGGCTGACCTGCATGGGCCACCACAAAAACTTGTCACGATCCGCACCCGCTTTTCGGGATACGAGTGCGTGTCCAAGCCAGCCTACGCTGCAGAGTCGGCGGTAGAACGCTGTCATGGCCAAGATGCTCAAAATCACATAAATATAACATTTATTGCTCATTCACATTTCTAAATTGATTACAACATTTATATTTAGAAGAAATACAAGGTTCTTATATTTAGTGAAAATGATACCACATCTATCTAATCTCTAGGTTTCTGCCTGCTAGTACACCCGTATCTCCCAATGCTAAGTGAAGCCACAGCTAACCTGAAAAATGTTGGTTTTCAGTCAGGAATGGAACAAGCACACAAACCGACGGCAACGCAAAAACATAATAGAATTCACAAGACATAAAAATATCATATGTGAGATGAAACTAGAAAGTAAGTAATATCATGGCATGTCTAGAAAGCAAATAGGTAACTCTATAACATGATGAATCCACTGGAGAAAATATGTAAATGGGGGTGACATGGCAAGTGGAGAAGAAAACAAGAAAAAACAAGTAAAAGACAACTATCTATGTGTCTTGAAATATCAGTTTTGACATGTACGATTAAGGGGTAAATCTGGCACCCTGCACGTGTCGTGTGCAGCTGCTATTCTCCACGAAAGACACGGAGGATAGTTCTGTGTAGTCCACATGTCTACTAAGATATTTTCCCTTCCGACTAGTACTCATGGACTCGAACAAGTTACGAAACACGAGAACACGACAATCACAAAATATAGTATGAAGAGATCCATGACACTAATCCGTGTAACAATGTGTCAACAAGCAAGAGCATATGTATAAACATGAAATAAAAAGACTACTATAAATCGAAAGCAATCAGAAAGTGCACGTGTCTGGGGTCCTTTGCTAGTGAAATCGATAGTACCATTGCGTTCGGAATGGTCCAGTTGGCTAGGGTTGAGGTGAAGTAGTCCGTATTGGCAAGGAAAAATAAAAGTTCGATTAGTCATGATTGACGACAACTAAGCGAGAAAGACGTTTTAGGAAAATTAATTCTTTATAATCTATAAGGTACATTTTCATTTAAAAACCATTTTAAAAGCTTTCTAAACTAATACTAAACACACATATTTAGAATTATTATTTGTATATATAAAACTTAGTAGAATATTAGATATATAGAGCCCAAATCATTAAAACAAACCCATATTTAAATATAACCACACTTTTAGTTTCTAAGCTAAATACTTTATTTTGAGAATAGCTGGAATTAATATATATTTATAAAAGGCTCAAATATATTTAGTACCCTCAAGTCCAATACTACGAAAAAGCCCAATATTATATTTGGAAAATATATTAGTCAAGATGTATAAATCATAAATTTTGTCAAGCCTTAGTTTTAATTCAAAAGCTATATAATAATAATAATAATACTAATAAATTGAAAAGAAATACTAACTAACTAGTCACTTGTTTAAATGTTAACAATGTACTAATTAATCAAAATAATTAAGCGAATAATGGAAACTTCATAAACTAAAATAACAAAATGGTGAAACTAGCCAGCCCATAGGCTCAAAGAATCCAACCCAAGCTTCACAACAGCCCACACGCATGAAGCCTACAACACATAACCTTAATATATAGCATAGATTTGTTCTAAAGACAATATATATATATATATATATATATATATATATATATATATATATATATATATATATATATATATATATATATATATATATATATATATACATGAAGCTTAAATAATATAACTATAGTTATAACAGTAAGTTTATTATGATCAGTTAATTAACCAAAATAGTATTTGAACCCAAATATATTACCAAACCAACTAACATAGCCCCAAGCCCACGGCTACCCGGCCTAAAACCACACATACTCACAGAAGAGAGAACACTTTCTTCTCTTATAAACGAGGAAGGAAAGAGCTCACCGAGCTTTTGGGGAAAACGAAATCAACCACGCGGATGAGGCTCCGAGCATGGTGGTCGACGCGGGGACGGCGCGGCTCGCTGATCACTGGCTCGCCGCGCCAGATCTGTGGAGGCGTTGCTGAGGAGAGGCGTGCGACGCGGTCGTCACTGGACCAGACTCGGTAGCCATGGCGGAGCGAGGTTTTGCGGCGGCAGGTCTGACGCTGGCCGAGATGGGGGTCGTCGGCGCTGGCGGCTAACGCTGTGGATGCGGACACTAGGCAGCGCTGGCTGGGTCGGCCGTGGCCGTCGGTAAGGTACAACACGGATTCGTGGGCACGGGCTCAACGCTGGCCGAGCTGAAGACTGTGGCAGAGGTTTTCGCTGTCGTACTCGCGGGATGGCCATCGACAGATGCGTTCCCTTACGGTGGCATAGCTCCCGGAAGACGAGGTCGGTGATGATGCAGGTGAGTTGGGGTAATCTTACTGGTGATAGGGATGGGGTGGTGACGATGCTGATGATTATGGTGGTGGTGTTGGCGTAACGGTGGTGACAGGGAATGAGAGAGCAGAGAAGACCAGTCGGCCATGTCGGGGATCGGCGCGACCACGAGTGGTGACAAGGACATGGTGGTGATAGCAGTAGATGGTTGTCGTGGGAGTTCTAGTGTATGGATGCTTTGGCATGGACATAGCCCTAAAGGTTTGGCAATCATGAAGGGATTCGGTATCAGAAACTTTTTAGGAGGGAGATGAGAGAGAACATGGGTTCTCCTTGCCATACACTTCAATATATATTAGTTGTTGATAAGATTATGCATGCATGGGCCGGTACTTGATTAGATTAGATTAAATATGAGGTGTTAGGCTCTGAAACCATCTAAGCTAATGAATCTTATTGTATATAGATTTGATTTGGGATTTACATTTGGTTTAGGATTTGAGTAAATTCGAGATTATCTTATTTAATTATTTATAAAATTCTAAAAATCGTAATTCAAGTAAAATAAAATATATTAAAATTTTGGGAAGGGGGATTACATACTCTAATCGTTGATCTTTACGTCCATGTACATAAGTTTTCGACTCGAGGCTTTGGCCACGAAGGGCTTGCTTAAAGGCATTGAACAAGTGTAGGGCTCCTATCTGAGCCTCCTTCATTGGTTCCTCATTTTTAGCCTCCTTGCCTTGGGCCGTGTTCACCCGCTTTCCTTTATTTTTGCAATCGCATGCAAAATGATTACCTCCACACACGTAGCAGCCCACTTTGCACTTTGTCTACGGCTTCGCATGTTGTTGTCTTTAGACATGGCCTCATTTTCGTTGTTTTTCTTCTCTCCCCCACAATTGTGGTTTTGGACGTATGGCTCTGTTGATACTCTATAATATTCTCGACTGTTAAGACGGACGTGTTCAGATCTTGGACACACTACCTATGCAACTCTTATGACACCCAGAATTGCAGATCATCGAGGAAGAAGAATAGGCTTTCTTCTTCTCCCATGTTAGCGATTGCAAGCACGAGACGATAGAATTCCGGAACATACTCCTTGATTAACCTAGTGTGTTTGAGTTGGTGCAAGCTTCTTCTCACAACGAACTCGACGTTCTTGTAGGCAACCCTAGAGGGGGTGAATAGGGTGAAAGCAATAAAACCAACAATTGCAATGTAAAATACTAAAATACAAATTCAGCAAGTAATAAATCAGAGATGCAAGATTTTAGAAGATCAAACGCGCGATGTATCCTGGTATCCTTTGTGGAAGGCAGTCCAGTCTCAAAAATACTTGTCTAGCTTTAATCCACTATTGAAATAGCAAAATACACCACGAGGTTTGATCCGAAGGGCTCGTCGTCTTCTTACAACACCATGAGCTTTGATCCGAAGGGCTCACCGATTTCAACAACAAAATGGAAATAACTTGTAAATTTAAACTTTACAACTCGAACTGACATCTAACCGAACCGCGACGGGCACTATAGAAGGCTTGCAAGTTGTTCTTGGGAGTATGAAGGTTTATAGCTTAGAATAGAATAGACTTTGCAAGTGTATATTGAGTAAAAAAATGAATGGAAACTAGTAGTTATTTATAGCTAAAATTTGAGGTAATTCTGACCAAATGTGGGCTAAGTTTGGTCAAGCCCTAACGTTCAAGAATTTGAACGTTGGAGATAAGTTCTTCAGGAGAAAATTATTAAAACTGCCAAAACTTGGTCAAGTAGACCGAATTCGATCGGCCCGAGTTCGGTTATTTCAAGCCAGTAAGTTTTTGGGCACAAAACCGAATTCACCCTGAGTTCGTTGAATTCTGACAGAATGAAACTTGGTTAAAAACTGGGTTTTGGATCATATTTCATTTAGGGGAGTAGGACTTGGTCTGAGTAGGATATGGGCTTTCTAGTGCCAGTGCAGACTCGACTTACATCATGAGTCCTAACAATAAAGAAAAATACATAATAAAATGTATAAACATCGAGATGACCATCCTTGCCATATGAGAATAGTTGACTTCGAGCTTTATGTGTGGACTTCAGGTTGTGTGTCGTATCGAGTCATATCGAGTCATGGTTAATTGAATGTAAAATCGAGTTGATCATTGACTATTTAGGCCAACAATCTCCTCCATATAATTAACAAACCTTGGTCGATATGTGATATAATACGTCGATACCATGCCGATATGAAACTCCCCCACAAGTTGTGCATCAGTTGATGTATGGTTCAGTTGTGTACTGTATTGGTTCTCCCCCTTTGTCATCTCATCAAAAATGGTACGACTTTTGTATTTATTGAGTCATTAAAAATACAAGAGTGAAAGATACATGTATGTAACTATATAGTCATCATAACATGAAAAGCAATATAAACATAGATAGAAACATAGAACCATAGATTAACATCATCATAGTGTGACATACATAGAGTGCAACAGAGAGTGCATCAAAACTTATTATATAATAGCCCATAAGTTCTAACTAGCAAAAGCAAACTACTAGAGCATAAAACCAACTAGAACATTAAAAAAAACTACATCAACTAAAAAAAACCAAGCTAGAACCACCAAGAAAACTACTCCTCGTCATCACGATCCTGGACAAGAAGAGCATTACGATCACAATAAGTAGTTACAGGATCCAGAGACCTCAGAGCAATATGATCATCAATATGATAGCCAGCACGAGCTAGATCACGCCTCATAGGTATAGGTCCAACATGATTGTTTGCTAGACTAAACTAACGATCATGTAGAGTGTTTACAATGGCATGAGAATGCATCGATGAACGATAATCAATGAGACAAAATTGATATCTCATAAAGGCTTCAAGAGATTCTAAGGTAGTTGGAGGAATCAGAGGAGAGGGTGTTCAAGTAAACTGGATAATGGCTCATTAGGAGGAGGAGAAGCAGTCCAACGGGCCTTGGATAAATAGGTAAGTTCATCGTTAAAGGGGTAATAACCAAAAGGAACATGGAAATGAGAGAAGATTATAGAAAAATACATAGCGTAAAGGAAATTACGCTTTTGAATATTTTGGAAGACGATCATGACGTTCATCATAGTTTTTAGAAGAATGAAAGTATTTTTGAAGTGTAAATGATACAGACAAGATATTTCGTCAAAAGTGATTTCAACAGTGGATCCAGCTTTAGGAAGACTAGTAGAGAAAACTATTATATGAAGTTCATAGAAATAGTTGTTAAGATATCTAACCAGGAGACGGCTAGGTAGACGTGTGCTGGGTTCATACATGGAAGTCATGAATGAATCAAGAGTCATGTCGTCAACAAATTCAAATTGGCGACATCTCCCACAGTTGGAATGCTGAGAATTTCGTCTAAATCATCGGCAAATTCAATATGGACACCAGAAATAAGAGAATTATCCGAAATAGCAGCCGTTTGATTGTATTTTTTGACCGTTCAAAATCCTTAAGCTATCCAATTTTTCGCGAGATTTGATTTAATCTGAACAGTTAAAAAACAATCCGACAGTTGCTAGTTCGAAAAACATGCATGAATGTCTAAATAACGGGAATCCGAATCCCTCTTATATATATATTAGTCACGTCCAAGTGCAATGCACGTGTCAACTTTTTATTTTTTATTATTATTAAAGAAATAGATAAAAAATTAAAAAAAATTTAAATATAATTTGAGTTACTTTTTAAAATTCTTAAATCAAATCCATCTAGATAGGATGAGGTATGTCTTCACCCATTGACCACTAGAGCCTTTTGATTCTTCTTTAAAAAAAATAGTTCCAAAATCTGTTTGGTCCGAAAATAGTGCAATTTTTGACGTCATATTTGAGTATTCTGTTAGAACATGCTTCTGCTGCAATTTTTTTTTAACTCCCAAGTAGGGGTGCAACTCGAGTGGGCTAAACCCGAGTCCAATCGAGTAAACTCGTTAAAGGGTTGAGTTAGGGTTGAAGATACTCGGGCTCGGCCTGGGGTTCAGGTTAAAATATTTGAACTCGATCAAAAATTGGACTCGAGTTCATGTGTCAAGTTATCCACAGAACCCGAAATCCGACATATATATATATATATATATATATATATATATATATATATATATATAATGTTCAAAAATATATATATATATATATATATATATATATATATATATAATGTTCAAATTCTAAATTTTTCCACCCAAAATCTTTAACTCTTTATCCTAAATCACATTTTGTTTTGTATTTTCTAATAATTGAGACATAATTGCTATTTAATTATATATTTAATATTATTCTTTTTAAAATTATTTCAAATAAAATTAGAATCCGAGAAAGCCAATGGACCCGACCCGACCCGAGAAACTTGGATACTATTTTATTCCTTCTGGTTCGGTCTTAGGCCTCATACCGATTGAACTTGGACTCGGACTAAACTTATTGATTCATCAGATTGGACTCGGGTCTGCTAACAGGGGTTCACTCTTCTTCTTCCTGAACCTGAAACGAACCCAAATAACAACAAAATTAGGTTAGGGGCTCTGGAAAGAACTAGGGTTTTGGGTTCCGGAGCTCAGTCGCTGCCGGCGATGTCGTCATCCCCGCACCTCCTACTGCCGGATCCTCCCCGGATCCCATCGTCCCCACCCGGTAAGCATCCTCCCTTCCCCTCCCATTTCGGCTCGGTTTCGCAAACCCGAAACCCGATTGCGCGTCGTTATGAATAACAGTAGCAGCGGTGTGCAGGAACGCTCGGTCCTCCAACCGGACCGCGGCTCAAGAAACTGAAGCCGTCGTCGAACGACGACGACGAGAATTTCCTGCCGGTACTGAACTCCTCCGGCTACTTCACCTCCCCTTCGGTCGCCGAGCTCGCCCGCGCCGAGTCCGTCGACCGCGGCTTCTGCGGTCGCGTCCCGAACTTCGTCATCGGAAGGCTCGGCTACGGCCACATCAGGTTCATCGACGACACCGACGTTAGGTTCTTGAATCTTGATCGTCTTGTAAAATTCGGCAGACATTCTGTTTCGGTATACGGGGATGAGTCCGACAAGCCTCCGATTGGTCGCGGGCTCAATAAGCCTGCCGAAGTGACCCTGCTGGTTCAGCTGGATTCGGAATCGGAACCGGAACCGGAACGAGTTGCGGACAAGCTGAGGGCGTGCACGGAGAAACAGGGCGCTGAGTTTGTTTCGTACGATCCCTTGACTAGGGAGTGGAAGTTTGTGGTGCTGCATTTCAGTAGGTTTGGCCTGGGCGACGAGGAGGAGGAAGACGATACCGTCATGGACGATGTTGCAGCCCGGCTGGATATATCCCCAGTGGGTCCCGACGAGGTTTCACTCTCCCATTCGCTCCCCGCCCACCTCGGGCTCGACCCCGTGAAGATGCACGAGATGCGGATGCTGATGTTTCCGGCAGACGAGGAGGACGACGAGTTTGAGGATTCGTTTCCGTCCGACCGGAGGCGAGTATCCGGGAGAGGTTTCGTGAGAGCGGATTCCCCGGCCACCAGCGGGAAAAGTCCCATGCTTATTTCTCCTATGCAAGGTTCGTCCCAGAAGAAAAGCAGTATGATCAGTCCTTCCCCCTTGAGGAAAGTGCCTGTTCCATTGCTCGAATATAACATGAATAGTTCCGGGTCAAACCCCTGTAGAAGCATTCTTATGATAGGACAAAACAAGGGGTTGCCGGTAAGAGCAAAGAAGATTGAAGGCTTTAAACTGGAGGACAAGCACGAAACTCCTTTAAGTGGAAATTCTCATAACTTAGTCGATGCTGCATTGTTCATGGGTAGATCTTTTCGTGTCGGGTGGGGACCTAATGGTGTCCTTGTCCACACCGGAACTCCTGTTGGCAAATCTGGAAATGTGTTGTCCTCTGTAATTAATATAGAAAAAGTTGCAATAGACCGCACAGTGAGGGATGGCAATGGTAAAGTCAAAGAAGAGCTGGTTGATTTGGGCTTCGCTTCCCCTCTAGATCTGCACAAATCGCTGGACAGTGAAACTATAGAAGTCGGTGCAGGCTCCTTCAGAATAAAGCTTCAGAAAGTTATAATTAGTCGGACGACACTCTCAGAGATCTGCCGGGCTTATATCGGAGTTATTGAGAAAAAGCTTGAGGTGTCTAACTTATCTACATATTATCGGTTGCTTTTGATGCATCAAGTCACAATCTGGGAGTTGATTAAAGTACTGTTCTCAGAGCGGGAAACAGGTGGAAACTTGCAAGCTGAATCCGACGATTATGGCGAGGATATGATGCTCGATAAGAGGGATGTACCTGCCGATATAGATCCTGAAGCAAGCCCTTTTATCCGCAGAGCCGAGTTCAGTGATTGGTTGCAAGACACTGTTTGCCACAGGGTACAGGAAGAAGTGAGTTGTTTAAATGATTCGAGTGATTTAGAACACATGCTCATACGTCTCACAGGACGACAACTAGATACTGCTGTAGAACTTGCTGCTTCTAGAGGAGACGTCAGGCTATCCATTTTGCTGAGTCAGGCTGGTGGGTCAATGGTTAATCGAGATGACATGGCTCGACAATTAAACCTCTGGAGAGTTAATGGATTGGATTTCAACTATATTGAAAATGATAGGTTGAAGTTGTATGAGTTACTTGCTGGTAACATCCAAGGTGCGCTTCAAGACTCTACGGTTGACTGGAAGAGATATTTGGGGCTGGTAATGTGGTACCAATTGCCACCTGATACTTCCCTTCCTTTCATTATTCACACTTACCAACAGCTACTTGGTGAAGGAAGAGCTCCAAATCCAGTCCCAGTGTATGTTGATGAAGGACCAGTGGAAGATACAGTAGACTGGAGGTTAGGAGATCGTTATGATATAGCGTATTATCTCATGCTCCTTCATGCCAACCAAGGCAAGGCCTTCGATCTACTAAAAACCATGTTCAGTGCCTTCTCTTCTACCCATGATCCATTAGACCACCACATGATATGGCATCAATGTGCAGTATTGGAAGCTATTGGCGCTTTCAGTTCTGATGATCTTAATGTTCTTCATATGAGTTATGTTTCTCAGTTGCTGTGCCTTGGCCAGTGCCATTGGGCAATATATGTAGTTATGCATATGCCTTATCACGAGGACTTCCCACATATCCACTCTAATCTTATTAGGGAAATTTTGTCACAATATTGCGAAATATGGAGTGCACATGATATACAAAGGCAGTTCATTGAAGATCTTGGCGTACCCTCAGAATGGATGCATGAAGCTTTGGTAAGTATCATTTGTGGTTTTTTGCTTTCATAAACCTCGATATTAACTGTTTCTAGATCTCAAAGTTGCATTTGACATCCAAGGCTTATATATGCATGCATGGAAACATCTATCAACAATTTATGGTTGTTATAGTTGTGTAATTTTTACACTGTGATTTTGTATATTGCATCAATGATTTGACTTAGTCTTGTTGTATTACTGCAGGCAATCTATTCTCAGTACTATGGGAATCTGCCAAAGGCCCTTGAACATTTCCTGGAATGTTGCAATTGGCAAAAAGCTCACTCTATTTTCATGACATCAGTTGCTCATTCATTGTTTCTATCATGTAAGCATGTGACATGATCCATATGATATCCATTCTTGCAACTTCTTGTTTTGTTGTATCAGTAGTTTATGTCTGCTCAGAATGTTTTAGCAATGAGCTATGATATTAATTTATTACTAGGAAAATCTTTTTGAACAGGGCTAAAATTGGAAGTTAAAGAAATATTATATGCACACACAAAATTATCATCATCCAAGTCTTCTCCCATCAGAATGGGGTCGGCTATTGAGCATAAGGAAAGCTCTAGAAAAGATTTCACGAAGTTTTCTACTGTCTACTTGACGTCTACCCTCTATTTTGGTGCCAAATTCTCGGCAAGGTAGCTATGAGCATGAGAAGGTCATGCCATAAACCCTAGGAGGCTAGTTGTCAGGTAGGTTGACCTACCATTTTGGATACACACTTTAAGCTCACGCAACTAAGGAGCACCCTCCAAGTTCCCATATACTATAAAGAGTAGACAAAGAGGTGATGATACAATTTGCTATAGGGAATTTGCATTCATCTCTATGAGATACAAATGCACAAGAATACGATGGTCATACTTTCACCTTGTAAGAACGGACATGTGAGATATGAGATATACGCAGATTGTAGGGTTATTGGAAGACTGTTATCTTTGATTGGTGAAGCTTTAATGCTTTGCATCAAGCAAGAAAGGGAGCATTGATTCATTATTTGGAGAAGATTTAGAACACTTCACTTTGTCGGTTGTGGTTTTGTCTAACTGTTAGATTGTGCTTTTAGAAAATTATTCATGGCAAAAGGGAAAGTTTCTGACTCTTGTAAGTAGAAATACCTTCCACAGCAGTGAAGACCCTAGTTGAGAAGTTTAGTGTGTTTTTATAAGTAATTTTTTTTTTTCTTTTTCCACTTTTTTGCTTAAGGACTTCATGTATAGTCTCTGTACAGATCTTTCTAAACAGTCACAAGTCCCCTCAACGCCGTTTTTATGTTTTTCCCTTTGAGGTTTCCTTTAGATTGTTCTCGCAAATTAAATGCCTAACATCTTATTTGATCTATCGGAGGTCAAATGGTATGAAAAAGTTGAGCCCTGCCAAGCTTCACATCTTAGTGCTGCATTTATTTATTTCTTCAGGCGGCTTTGGCTGCTTTGTGCTTAAATCAATGTTGACAGTATAATGTCAAACTTTCTTGCTAACTAATGGAGTCTTTTGAACTCAGGGTGATTAGTAAACATATCACGCTTAAGCTGAATCTAAGTGTCAGCTTGTTTGCATCATGTAGCTCAAATTTAATCTTGAAGATGGCTTCTTGAAGCTCTTCTACAAGACATGTATGCCTCTTTGATATTGAGATCCAATTGATAAGCGTTTCTGACAATCAGATTAATCAGCAGTTAATTGGCCGAGTAATTTGCTGAATGATTAAGCAGAACCTCCAGTTGGTTCATAATAGTGATTAGTTGGTACGACCGGAACTGAGCACATAATGAAATTAGTTAGTATAGTTTTGCTGATCAATTTTACTTGATTGTTTTTTGAAGTTTCTTATAGATCATCAGCCATAGTTATTCAATGATCACTAATTACTTATGGTCCTATCTGCTTTACCCTAACTAATTATGGATGTGTTAGAAAAGTTTGCAATATGGTTGCATCTACAACACCTTTTTGGTTATTAATCAATGGAAGCAATATCAGCCAGCCTTCGGAGTGGTTTGGTAAATCGTAAACACAAATAATACCCATGTCTGATCATATTAACCAGCATCCATTTCTGTCAGCTGTCATATTCAAATTGTTTTTGAATGTAAATTGAGTGATAGGCATCTCATCTCATTGAAGGCCAGGACGACTGCTTCATATCTGACTTCTTGTTACTTATTGTTATCTCACATCTTGTCACCAATCCTTTTGTTGATAAATTGGCTCTGGCATGAAAAAGAGCACTTCTAAACTGATTACAAATGCTGCACACTAGTTTAATTGTTGACAGTGCAAGCTAATCGTTGTAACGACGATTTACAATTAACTAATTAAGTTAAAAATATATGCACCTTTTCCCAGCACTAAAGCCTTTGATGAAGCCATAGTGTAAAGAATGATACTGCTATACATATAATGTTTCATATCAGTATATCATGATCTCTTTCCAACTATGGTTGAATGGTAGAATATTCTCAGTTAAGTTTTAATGTATTTAAAACCAAATTCTAAGCCTTTTTATATCCTAAGGTTTTTGGTCCTCTGCCTTCCTCTGTTTAAAAGATCTTGTTAGAGTTTTGATTATTTGTTCAGTTTCGTGAGGGTTGTCAACGGGTTGGGTTCTGGTCGGATTTATGTAAAATCCGAACCTGACCCAGAAGCTTTTCAGGTCCCAATTTTCTATCCGACACTCCACCCTAATGCTTTTCAGGTTTTAGTTTTAACATCCGGACCCAATCTGTTCTGAAAATTAAACCAAAAAAACCCAGTTCTCCCATCCATACTGCGGGGAAGTGAACCCTGTACCTCACCAATAAATGAGTCCAGTTTTTATCAACCACCCAAATACTAACTAGTCTACATATCTAAAGAGTATATTTAATAAAAACGAACCATACCCGGATTTTTTTCCAGCTTTCCTATGTTGTACCCGAACTGGATGCAAAATGCATTCGGATTTTAATTTTACATCCAAAACCCATTTTGGTCAAAATTCGGGTCATGCTATTGGTTACCATTGACAGGCCTAACTTTAGTCCCACATTGGGTAGAGTTGTACGAGAAGGTTCTCCTCCTATATCTATCCCAGATCACGTCAGTGAAGCATGCCACTTGAGTTGAGCTTCTCTCAACAGTTCTGTTTCTGTTTAAGGGCTTCCTACAAATTTGTTTAAACTGCTATACATTTGTGGAAATGTTAACCTATGTTTTTGCTGTTGGTTTTGATTTATATTCTAATATATAGTCACTGGAATGGGGACAGTTGACCCTTTTCTGTTCTGTAAATATTGTCTTCAGATATGTTGTAAGAATCATATTTCATGTTTAGTGCCTTGAGGCCACTAGTCATGCATGACATTAGTTTCTTCTTACTATTTCAGCAAAACATCCAGAGATCTGGAGGATCACAACCTTAATGGAGGAATACAAGTCTGAAATTGCCGATTGGGACTTAGGTGCTGGAATTTATTTTGATTTTTATAACATAAGAAGTTTATTGCAAGATGAGGACATCATGGATGATAAGGTACGGGATCCAACAGCTTATTCAATTACTTGAATGTTACAAAATCTTGCTAAAGTATGATTTAACTCTATATATGTGTGTGCATTATATATAGTACTTGGTCGTTTGTGTGATAGTATAATATTCAAATTTTCAACCCATCTGAAGTTTTATGCATATCTCAGTGATGGGCATATTCGTCATCTGGTGATCATGGACTGCTGCCTACTTTGCTTTATACAAGTACATTTCTCCTTGTTTCAAGTGTTCCTTGGTTCGAGAAGGACAATCTTACTTGCACTACGTAATGGTGATCCTACCCAAAATTTAAGTAGCTATAATGATGGAAAATAGGACAAATTTTGCACTGCCTTTCCTGTATAGCAGTGCTTTTGAATGCTTATTTGTAAGAAACTACTAAGAAGTATACCTAAGAGACACAGAGGGGGGCTACTCTCTCTCAGATAGATCTCTTTCTGGTTCAATTGAGGACGGTTTGACAACGAACACCCTTCACCCTTCCTCTCTCTCCCTCCCCATCCCTAGGTAATTCTTTCACTACAAGAAGTCTCCCTCTTATCCTATAAGGGATGTAACACACCAGTATGTATGGAGCTTGCAATACAACTACCTCTACGTAAATTTAACAGCTTTAATGTGAACATGACTCTGGGATTTCCACCAGATCATGGGTCTTATTTGGAATAGATTCGGGATTTTGGACTTGGTTTATTTTTGGGTGCATTTATTTTTGTTATGGGTGAACATGATTGATTTTTATGATTGTTATATTTAGTAGTTTTGTTAGGATTGGTTAAATTTAGAAATATACTGATTGGCTTTTAGCCTTTTAGGATTGCTAACAAAATTTTAACAGTTGGATTTTTCTTACCTCTACATAAATTTAACAGCTTTAGTGTGAATGCGACTCTAGGATTTCCACCAGATCGTGGGTCTGATTTGAAATAGATTCGGGATTTTGGACTTGGTTTATTTTTGGTTGCACTTATTTGGGTGTGCTTATTTTTGTTATGCACATGGGTAAACATGATTGGTTTTTATGATTGTTGTATTTAGTAGTTTTGTTAGGATTGATTAAATTTAGAAATATACTAGTTGGCTTTAGGATTAGTTTTTCTTGGAGGCAAAGACTTTTATGGCTATGTACCTCATGTATTTTTTTACTTTTTATAAATTGAAGATATTAAAATTTATTTGAGTTATGGTTTTCACGCCTTGCTTAGAGTAGATTTCTTCTTCAAATTGTCTCCACAAACTATAACCCTAAAATCCCTCGATCCTCATTTATGTTAAACCTAGAATCAAAGCCCAATAACTCCATTCTCTACCATAACATCCAATGCCTGATCATCGGAACCCTGGAACGAGGGCTTGGACGCATGGAATCAACATCTATGGAGCAAGATTCGGCTTTTTCCGGAAGAGTGTGCCGACTTTGTTACTTTATTTGGACTATTTGTTGGTAGATTAGTAATAATTAGGCTTATGCAAATCTCAGTTTAGTTAATCGTGATTCGACCCTTCTATATTTGCCCTATAGGTATTTTCTTGCATCAATTTAAGTTGTGCATTTTGTTACTGCACAAGAGCAATATATGCTTTCTTTCTCAGGAGGAAACGTGAGTCTTACACGTAGGATCTTATGAGAGGCATTCAGAATATGGGTGTCCTTTCTCTTAGGCACGGCTCGTAATGTAATGCTATGTTCATCATCATATATTTGACATATCGTCTATAATTTGATTTTAGAATACTCCTTTGATTCCATTGTTGATGTAGGCCAAGATGCAAGACCAGCAGTTAATTAAAGAATTGGGTTAGATTCGTTACATCCTATGTTTCTCCTTTTTCGTCCCGCATCCATATGCATCATACCAGCAGTTATTCTCCTCATTGCTAAGATTTTCTTTTGTCACTTCTAGTGTAGTGAAGTAATATCCCTTAACATGCTGAAACTGATTAAAGTGAAACAATTCTCATTTTAATTTTTTTTGGCTGCACTTATCACCGAATGACGGAGGACGACACCATGGATAATATTCTTTTTGGAGAACTGTGCATATTTTTAATTGACAACTTGCGAGACATGTCATACATTGAAAGCCTGCTTATGAGAAACTGTCATTTTCAAAAATAAAAAATTCCCAGCAAAAGGTTGTTTTTGGAACTACTATTTGTGAACTTTAAAAAATATAGCATCAATAGTTTTTTTTTCAAAAGCTTACACGGGGAGTGTGAAGTGGGGCCTCTGCATTCTTTCCCAGGTAGCCCGGTCAGCTGCGATCGTGCCCCTGGATTTCAAAAAAAAAAATCAACTTGGAGGCATGGCTTCCCTGAGCCCATTTGCGTGACATGGAAATTTCAGGATGTTAGACTTTCAGTAGTATATATTATGCAAAAATTTATCTAAATTTGCATGGAAAAGTAAGTTCCTGTTTGGAGTGAAAAAGACCGCAGATATTATTTTGTTCACTGCTAGTGTAATGAAGCAATATCCATTCACATGCTGAAACTGTTTTTAAGTGTGAAACATTTCTATTTTAAAATTTTGGGCTGCAATTACCACTGAATGACATAAAGGGGGATCAACCACAAGATAGGTAATATTCTTTTGCGAGTAGTGTGTTCATTTCGATTGTCAATTTGTTAGACTAGTATACATTGAAAGCCTGATAATGAGAACTGTCTTCATTTTTCAATCTACCTAATTACATTGTAGTTTTTCCAGCGAAAGTTTGTCCCTGGGGGACATGGCCCCCCTATTATGTCCCTGGAATAGCTATGTATGACAGGAAACTGAATTTTCAGTAACATATAAATTATGGAAAATTTTCTTGAAGTTTGCTTGGAAAAGTTGGTTCCTGTTTGGAGTGAAAAAGACCACAGGAATACAAACAAACTACAGTGATGGAGTTCCAACTTGGAATTCTTTTTGACACTGTTACTGTAGTGAAGCAATATCCATCCATTCGAATGCTGAAACTGTTTGAAGTATCTCAGTGGCGGGATTGAATACCAGGATCGACTCAGAGTTCACGCCCCCGCTCTGGACTGCAGGGAACCTTAGCATGGTGGGACGTCTTGATCATTTTGCAGCCACAAGGCTGGCTAGTATGCAGCAGGACAAGGGAACTCCCCTGCACTTGTTCCGCTCTAAAAACTGACGCCTTACGACTCCATGCGGCAGTCTGAGATTGAAAGCCACCCGACCTTGAAACATTTCTCATTTTGGTTTGCAATTACAACTGACATCGTCTCCTGGAATAAATGCATGACGGGGAAACTGAATTCCCAGGATGTTAAGTTTTCAGTCGTCATCATCATCATCACCCAAGCCTTTCCCCATAAGAACAGGGTCGAAGCATAAGAAAGCTTCATACAAGATTTGACAACGTTTTATCACCATATGTCGATCTGATGTCAACCCTATATGATGATGCCAAATTCCTAACCAATGTGGCTATGAGCATGAGAGGGCCATGCCATAAAACCTAGGTGGCCAGTTGGCGGGTAGATAAACTAACCTTTCATATTGTAGTTTAAGCTTATACAACCAAAGAGCACCCTCCAAGTTCCCTTGGACTATAAAGAGTCTTAGACGAAAAGATAAGATGATACAATCTGCTATAGGGAATTGCATTCATCTCTATGACACATTACGCCAAAGATTGAACGATGTTAAGTTTTCAATAACATATAATGGATATTTTGATCTAAATTTGCTTGGAGAAGTAAGTTCCTGTTTGGAGTGAAAAAGACCATAGAAATACAACTACACAAACTATGTACCAAGTTACCAACTTGATATTCTTGCATCCCAAACATCTTTCTTTTAGTCATCCATACCCAATTCTGCTACAATAGCATCCGTTTGCATATAGACCATTCACTAGAATGATCCATTTCTAACCTTAAGAGTACTTACGTGGATTATGGAGGTTTGTTTTGTAAGCATTTTAGCTTCTTGATTTCTTGGTGTATTGACAATTTTCAATCCTAGGATGGAAACTGGATGAACGACTTGCGTAACCCATTGTTGCATTCATGTAGGCACATTTTTCTACATATTACATATTGTAGGTTGTGAGATAAAACAGTCTTCCAAGTTCTTCATAACATTGCCAACATCCACGGGGTCTAGTGAAGCATGTCTAAGATGTTAATCGCTTTTTCTTGTAGTTGTAGCATGTTGAATACGTGGGAAATGGAATTATGGTGAGCCTATTTACATGATTGTCTTCCATGCTGATTATTGTTATCTCGTTGTTACAGGAGGACCCACTTGAAAAGAAGAACGAAGCATGCAAAGATTTCTTTGTTCGCTTGAATGATTCATTAGCAATATGGGGCAACAAATTTCCTGTTGATGCGAGGTACTACAAATCTGATGCACGAGTTATCATGAATCTTGCACCTACTTTCTTATTGCCAGAATGTGTCAGTAATATACATCATGTAGTGGCGATGTTGGCAACTTTTATGATATTGGTTTTGTTGTCACTAAAAGTGACTATAAAGTATAAACACCACTAATCTACTATTCTGTGATCATGAAAGAGGATGCCTCTTTTAAGGTAGTTTTTGTCACGCCATGGCCTACGACGCACCAGGACACGATATCTGCTTGTGCCACATGGGCACTTCACTTGGCCCAATTTGCCAAATGGTTGACCCAAATTACACACGAGACCAAAGAACTCAAATATAATTATATAAACCAATCAAACTCCTGTCGCAGCCCGTGCGAGTGGGCCCAGTCCCCCACTCAAATATAAACCAATCAAACTTCTATTTGACGTGAGACTAAATTTTGGGGTATCACAATCCCCCCACTCAAAGATGCGATCTCCAAACTCGCTGGCCGCCAGGACATGACCCGTGGATGAGCCACATGTGCACATCACTTGGCCCAACTTACTAAAATGGCTAATCTGGATGTACACATGAGACCCAGTCACTCAAATATAAACCAATCAAACTCCTGTATTCTATCCGATGAGGGACTAAATATCGTGGTTTCACACTTTAACACTACTTCATGCTTTCTGAATGATTGATTACGGAGTCCGCTTTTTTTGCTTTTCTGATATTTATAGGTGGGCAACTTGCTTTATGCCAAGTGAATAAGTGCTCCATCCTGGTTTACTGACATCTTTAGTTTGCCCCCATAAATCTCTGATGCTGTTTTGGGTTTCATCATATTCAATTGGCATAGAAAAACACAGGATAATGATTTTCTTGTTTGAGCTCAGTTGGCCTTCAAGAGAAGAAATTATTTGTAATGAGAAAAATAAAATTGTAGCTCTAGTTTTTGTTTTCGTTGCAACAAAAGTCATCGAGGAAACAACTATTTAATCTAGCTTGGAATGAAGGACAAATAGCAGATTTCTTTCAGGCTCTTGCAATCGAGGTCACATAAGAGCTTTCTTTTAAAATAGGAAACTCTTGAATTTAGCTTGGAATAAAGGAAAACAGTCTTTCAGTACTGTTTGGACCACGTAACCTCACTCATTGTGAGGATGCTAAATTCAAACACCACCCTTGGCCTCCTTACCCTTCATCACCGATACCCATCTGTATTCACGATCAGATATTTGATAAACCTGCAATGCATATGAAATATTATAATTTTTACAATAGTGTTATGTGTGTATGTATATCATTTCCATGTTGCTGGGTTAAAGGACTGGTTTAACATCATTTATTTGCCTCCCCCTTCTTTCTGTTCGGAGCTGGCGGTGGAAGGGTGGGGGTGGGTTTATGCTTGGCTTCTTCTGACAGGGAGGGGCGGCTACTTCTTCATCAATACTGTGTACTTGGTATCTACCTTGTCCTTCACCCGTACAAAGTGCTTACTTCATTTTTGCCTTCTTATTGGACATCAGGGCGGCTTATTCGAAGATGGCAGAGGAGCTAGGCGCTCTACTCGAGTCCACTCCCGGGGAGTCCTCAACATCATTGGTTCAGATGAACTGCTTCGAGACGATGCTTAGCGCTCCCATCCCGGAAGACCTCCGATCCTGTCGTTTACAGGATGCCCTTTCAGTTTTTACGTATTTGCTCACTGAGCATGCATCCTGAGTTACTTTCTGTTTCCTTGAGATTGATTATGTTGAAGCAGCTCTGTAATATTCAACCTGTAACATTATAAATGAAATATCATTATGGCTTTTCCCCCTTTGATTTTGTATTTTTGTCATTTTTTGGTTCTATTAACGATCAAGCATTTTCTTACACAGGTCATTAGAGTGAGTTATAACGACCTTTACAATGATACTCGGGGTTCATTTGCCTGCAAATGCTTTATATGAATATCCACTAGACGCAGATGCAACAGCATCATTTTGCAAGGTTATAGGTCAGTCTTCTATGATTCTCTCACCAAATTATAAGAACATGGTCTGAGTAGTAGGAACAAGCGGGCTCTGGTCCTCCTCAGTTCATGATGAGGGGATGATTTCTGAAATTGCAGGGCATATGTATCATACTTCTCTCTTCGCATATATGAGTCTCCTCTTTCCCTCGGCATTTGTTTTTTAGGGCAGAAATTTTCGTGCGAAGGGTGTGTTTGATTGCAAGGTGGAAAATATATGGAAAAGAAATTAATTCCATGGCATGTTTTTCCTAGAAAAAAAATTTCATGGAAAACTTAATTTGGATGTTTGATTGTAATTATTTTCCATGAAAAATGATATTTTATATGGGTTGGACAAGTTTTATTTTCCACCATTTTAGAAGAAAATGTGGAAAATAATAGTTTTTTCGAAAATAATTTCATGGAAAATATAAGCTATCAAACACTACAATTGGTGGAAAATTTGTGATGGAAATATTTTTCATGGAAAAAAAAAGCCCAATCAAACACAACCTTAGTGAAATTCTCTTCAGGATAATAAGTTTCAGAATTTTGATTGGAGGGTTCAACTTGCCATGCCGTCTAACATTTCTAAGGGGGCGTTTGGTCCGACGAGTTTATGACAAAAATGTCTGGTGTTTGTGATCGACTTTGTGTTTTTGTCATCAATTTACCAGATGATCTGGCATTTTGGTTGTTTTTTTTATTAGAATCAACACTTTTATGTATTTTTGTCTGGTGTTTGGTTCAAAAACTAAAATATGAAAAATACGTCCAAGTATTTTGGTCTGGCTACGAGAGAATTTTAATGCATATTATTTGCTCCAGTATTTTGGTTTGTAAAAACTAAAATATTATGTATCATCCAAAATGTCAAACCGTCTGCCTAGTCCGTCTGGCAAGTTGGTGATGAAAACTTCAAGATTATTTAATGTTTTGTCACAGACTCGTCAAAGCATTAACATTTGTGTGGTTAAAAAAACAGAAATTTTTTATACATGAGGATAAAATTAGGTATAGAAACGTAAAAAAGGAAAATTTTATCAAAATTACAAATAGAGGACGAGGCGTCATCTAAGGTAGCGCCCAAAAAATTATAAGAACCCGGCTCATACTATATTTTTTGATATCACTAATAGATAATCTATTATTAGCTATACACAAAATTATCTATGTAATATCTATTTAAAATTTATATATACATATAATTATTTGTTTGATTTCTTTTTAAATAACAATATATAACAACATATATATATATATATATATATATATATATATATATATATATATATATATATATATATATATATATATTATCAAATATTTAAAAAAAATTAATAAATAGATAATACCACATCTTTTATCATCCAAAATATAAGAACAAAAAAGTTGTCTTGTTAACGAAAGTTAGTTTGTTATCATCTAAATTATCTACATGTTATTTAGTAAAAGCATGTGCGATGCACGTAAATATTCTTTCTTCTTTTACTTATCAAAATATAACTTAACTATTAAAATTAAAATTTGCTATTTATAGAGAGAGATAAAACTTTAATATTTAAATTATATTTTGTTATATATATATAATTATCTATTTGTTATATATATTTCTATAGATGATATCAAATTTTTTGCTTTTACTTGAATAACATGTAGATAATTTGGATGATAAGAAGACAACTTTTTTGTTATTATATTTTGGATGATAGTGGTATTATCTACCTAGATAATAATAATTTTTAAATAGATATTACACAGATAATTTTGTGTATAGATAATAATAAATAATCTATTAGTGATATCAAAAATACAGTATGAACAAAAATTTAATTTTAAACTGGACGCCATCTAGGATGGCACCGATGTAGGTTTTAGGCGCCATCTTAGATGACGCCGGATTCTTATAAATTTTTAGGCACACGTCCCATCCTTATGTTTATAATTATCTTTAAAAAAAGGGGGAAATTTATGAAATGCCCAAAAAATGAAAAAGTTTATGAAAAACCCACCGCGCAATAAATTTTCATCGTATGCCCAAAATTAGCAAAAAATATATAAAGAGGGTTCTGAATGACCTTTTTGCCCTTCCTTCTAATTTATTAAAAACACCCACGAAACTACTCTTAAAAAATGTTTCGATACTTCATCTTCTTCCATACGCTGCTCACTTTTGAATCTAAGTTTTCTCCTAAAAAATCTTCAAAAAAAAGTCGAAAAATTTCGGAAAGACCGAGACAAACGACAAAAGTGCTAAAACGGAGGTCAAAACATCATTTTTTTTGCGATTCTAAAATTTCGGAAGACCATCTAATGGAGAAACGGCTACTTTCAGGCTCCTCGAAGATACGCTCGTTTTGGGACAAACCGGGCCTCGTTTCGACCTCCCAGTCAAAAGTTATGGTCCTTCAAAGTTTCAACTGACCATAAAATGCAGGAGAATGGTCATTCTCTGTGTTAGAACACGAAAAATGTTAATTTCGCATGAGGGTGGCCATTTTCCGTGTTAGTAACACGGAGAATGTCATTCTCCGTCTTAATTTACACGGAGAATAGTCATTCTCTGTGTTAGTAACACGGAGAATGGCATTCTCCGTCATAATTTACACGGAGAATGGCCATTCTCCGTGCTAAATTACATGGAGAATGGTCATTCTCCATCTTAATTTACACGGAGAATGGCCTTCTCCGTGTAATTTAGCACGGAGAATGGTCATTACAGTGTTAAAACGCAGGAGAATGGCCATTCTCCTGCGTTTTAACACTGGAATGACCATTCTCCGTGCTAAATTACACAGAGAATGGCCATTCTCCGTTTTATTTAACACGGAGAATGGCATTCTTCGTGTTTCTGAATGGCCATTCTCCGTGTTTCTAACACGGAGAATGACCATTCTCCTGCATTTTAACACTGGAATGACCATTCTCCGTGCTAAATTACACAGAGAATGACCATTCTCCGTTTTATTTAACACGGAGAATGGCATTCTCCGTGTTTCTAACACGGAGAATGGCCATTCTCCTGCGTTAAATAAAACGGAGAATGTCATTCTCCGTGTTAAATAAAACGGAGAATGACCATTCTCCGTGTAATTTAGCACGGAGAATGGTCATTCCAGTGTTAAAACGCAGGAGAATGGCCATTCTCCGTGTTAGAAACACGGAGAATGCCATTCTCCGTTTTAAATAAAACGGAGAATGCCATTCTCCGTGTTAAATAAAACGGAGAATAGCATTCTCCGTCTTAATTAAAACGGAGAATGACATTCTCCATGTTAATTTACACGGAAAATGGTTATTCACAGTGTTAAAACGTAGGAGAATGACCATTCTCCGTGCTAAATAACACGGAGAATGACATTCTCCGTGCTAAATGACACGGAGAATGGTCATTCAAATGTTAAAACACAGGAGAATGACCATTCTCCGTGTTAGAAACATGGAGAATGCCATTCAACACGGAGAATGACATTCTCCTTGTTAAAAATGCAGGAGAATGACTATTCTTCGTGCGATATCGACGGAGAACAGCTGACAGAAATCTAATTTTTTATTTTTTTGTTTTGTGGAAAGAAATTTGACATGAATAAAGATTCAAGAGTTTTCGTTCTTCTTTCAAAACGATGTTAACTATTATGGAAAAGAAGAAAAAGATATTCTCTCCATAATTGACCTAATTGTCGGAGAAGAAGAAGAAGAAGAAGAAGAAAAAGAAGAAGAAGAAGAAGATAAGCGATGATCGGAGTTCGACTGAAAAAAAGCATGGTGAACTACGAATGATCTTTACGATCTCTGCTGAAGATGAGAGCAATAGAATTCAGATCTCTCGTGAAGAAGAAGAGAATCGCAATCCAGATCTGAGTTTGTGCGGAGGGGTAGTTATGGTATTAATTTTGTAAATACAGAGCATCTAAAGGGAATCTTGGAATACTTAACGTGGAAATATATAATTCTGGGCGTTTCATAAAACCCATCATGCGGGTGGATTTTTCATAAAAACCAACCCCGAAATTGGGTTCCTTAGCAATTTCCAGAAAAAAAAATAATGTAAATATACCTAATTTTATCCTATTTATATAAAATTTCTGTAAAAAAAAATAAATATTGGAAATGGGACGGTGCGGTGTAACGAGCAGGACTTCTTCAACAATTTTTTTTTAAAATTTGGTATGCTTGAAAGAATTTTACAAAATTTTGTTTGTTTGCACAAAAAAGTCTGTTTTGTGAGGTGCACTTCATTTCATGGACTTTCAGTTGGAAGTTTGGACGAGTTCTTTTGTGTGTGTGTGTATTGGGAACCGAGAATTGGGATTTTTTTTTTTCTTTTCTTTTTTGGGTTAGTGCCTTTACCATTAAGGCCTCGTTTGGTTTGTGGAATCATCATATGATTCTAAATGGAAGAAAAATTATATTAAAATAAATATATCCATCCAACTAAGAAATTATTTTTCCATATTAAAATATTTACTTTTTTTTCCAAATTTTTAGTATTTCCGAACATTGAAAAAAAATTATTAAAAATTATAATTTTTTAAAAGAAAGTAAATGCCAATGAATTGATTTTCTTTCCCTTCTATTCCGCAAACCAAACGAGGCCTAAGGTTCTCAAATAATTGAGCCTTAAATCGAAAACTAAATGAAAAATAACCTGGTAAGTACTTTACATATCTGTGTATAATATCCAAAATAAAAAGTCTAAACCAACGGACTGCGGTTGTGAGTTACGTGTTAGCCCTTGTGAAGTCCATGTTTTTGTTATTTATTATTTGCATATATATTATCAATATTGTTGAGTCCATTGGTTTGTAGATAACTTAAGTCCATACCCAAATCCAAATCCAAGCCCTACTCACGGAGAGTTTAATTCAGAAACTCTCTTCTTTTTCACAGAATATCCCAACTCCTCCACCTTCCCAAACTTCCCTTAACTCTTTCACCGCTTCTCCATTCCCGAAATCGAAGCCGTCCTCGCACTCCCTGCGACACCCCGGTCGTTTTGACACCGCTCTCGTCCCGTTTCCGTCAAGTCCCGATTGACCCGACCGATCGCTGTCGTCCGACCGACCGCCGGCGACCCCCGCCCGGCGTCCCCACCGCTCCAGTGGCTCCCCTGCCGCCTCCGCAGCACCTCCGCGCGGCCTCCCGGCCGGCAGCGCCCTTCGCACGCCCCGTGTGCGCCAACAGCGACTTCCGTCGCTGTCCCACGGTGTCCCGTGCGTCGACCAGCAGCCTGCGTGTTCCCTTCGCGCGCGTGCACGTGTTACGCGTGTCCATGCCCGTGCCCCCGTGCGTTCCGAGTCCGAGGCATCCCCTTGATGCTCCGTCACAGCCTTTGGTAACCCCACAACCTTCTGTTAGTTTCGCAGAACCATTCTGTTCCTGGAATAGCCAGTTTAATTAGTTGAATTCGTTTCCTAATTAGTTCGGTAATAAATGTTAGTATTAGTTAGATGTTATTGTTAATTGATAGATTAATGGTTAGATTTCGATTACGTAAAATTATGACTAATGTCGTAGTAGGTTACTTTAACTATAATTTCATTATTATTCATTAATCGATAATTTAGCTGCAAAATATTAATTTTATAGCAAAAACGTATTTTTATATAATAAATGGTATTATAGGCAAAAATCTTATATAATTACGTTTTAAGTAAAAATGCGTATTTTAGTATTAATAACCGTTATTTTATGGAAATGAAAACTAGAATTGATAGTGTATATTCTCTGATAAAACCGTAATTTTGCTAAAATGAGGTTTATGTAAATTATTATTAAAAATGATTTTCTTTACTAAATAATAGTATTAGTAAGATATTTCGTAAATATTATTTGGAAAATAATTAAATTAGTTTTATAATAAATTCGAGTTTTTACGCGATATTTTCTATTAAAATAAGGTAAGATATAAACCGTTACTACTTTGATAATATTCCAAAATACATTATTCTCCGCCCTTTTACAAAATACTAGTAAAATAGTTTTACCAAAATATTACATATTTAAATTAATATTTTCTCTAATAAAATGGCAATTGTTTATAATTAGCGTAGATTTACGCTAGTGGCTTATTGGCCAATCTTGGTTTAAGTTCTGTAATGACCTGTATCCGCTTTTCGGATACGAGACGTGTCCAAGCCCAGCCTACACCGCAGTGTCGGCGGTAGTACGCTGTCTATGATAAGCATGATCCATACAAGTACACAGTCCACATATATTGTAACTCTCCTTCCCGTATTTTCATAATTTATTTTTAATTATTTATTGTGTCTGAAAAGTAATTTTTCGTCGAAACCTTCTAAATGATATTATATGATTAATCCTCTTATCAAGAACTAGTTTTAAAATAAATTGTTTGACTATACTAAGTTCCTGTAATAAAAATACTTTGTCTTGAATTTTATTATTGGCATCATAAAGGTGCTGTCAAGTATTTCTGGACTTTCAAAATTATTGGCTTCAAAGGTGATTCGAAAAGGCATATTTATTTGATCGATAAAAGGTTTTTCGTCAAAATTTTGGTTGAATAAGATTTTGATTAATAAATGAATACATATATTTTATTCTAATGATACCAGTATATTTAATTTGCTATGATAACTATCTATCAAAAATAAGATTGATTTATAATAGTATGTTTTAGAAATTGATATGGTTGATTTGAATTAAATGTTATTTTGAATTAAAGTAGTGATCAAATATTTGATTAAAGTTTAAACTATTTGATAATAAGAAATACTCATTTAAATTATATTTTCACATATAGGATTTCGATTAAGATCAAAATGTTTGTAAAGGTTTATTTCTTTTTAAACTAAATGGAGGGGAATTATATATGCATATATAGATTGCCTATAATAAAGGTAGATATACGTATATCACATGTATATCAGATTAAAGTAATTTCCGAATGTTAACACATTACCTTGGAAAAACCGAAACCTCAAACCTCTATCCCTACTATAGGTGATAAGGCTAACCATTCAAATGTGGTCAACAGATTTCCCTCAAATCACATTATGAAAAAAGTTAGGATTTCATGTTTTCTAAGTAACCGAATAGAAATACCCATGAGCATATATGCTCTTTCCTTGCTATAAGAAAAGCACGACTATGGCCTCGTAGGTTCCCACGTCCATGTCCATCACCACCCTCACAGCCTCTCTGTGTCCCTATGTCCATGTGTCCACCACCATCACAGAGATTACCGTGTCCGGACCCATGTGTCCGTGTCATTCCCATCTTATTCCACAAGATTACAACTACAACCAAATCCCATGTCCGTGTCGACAGGCCGACACGGACGTTTCACCACTCCCGACTCCTGTCCCGACCAATCTGGCCAACCCCCCACCTCCTGTTCCACAACTACCGAGGCCATCACCCTACATCCGACCATTACCGTTCGGCCCTCGCCCATCCCACTAGTCCCCGACTCCCTGTCCAGATCCAGCCACCACCAGATTTGGCTGTGCAGCCAGACCCAGAGCAACCCGCCAACATCATCACCATCCCCCGTCGCATCCCAACTCCAGTTATCCTTCTGACCATCATATCACCACCAGGCATCAAACCCCACCACCGACAACGCCCAAACCCTAACACCGGCCACCACCATCAGAAATCCCAAATGCCACTCACCTCGAGAAGCGGCGCCGCCTTGAATCCTTGGTGCATGCGGCCGACCAAAGCCCTCCGGTGAGCCACGCCACCGCATCCTCGACCCCGATGGTGGCCAGCCGCCACCTGACCTTCTCATCCACCCCTCCGCCGACGAGCTCCTCGCTCGGATCGAGCCAATGACGGTGCCAGCAGCATCGACCCAGCCTCGCCTCCGTACTCACGCTCTCCTGGGCGACCACGCTCGCCGAACTCCTCGCATCACCGCCCCTCCTCCGTGCCAGTGCCGACCAGCGCCATGGCAACCAGATCTCGAGCGCCTTCCGCCCGACCTTTTGTGCCGCACGTCGCCAGGTCTTCGTCGTGCTGCCGTACAACCGGGGCGCCGCCCTCCGCGTTGTGGTCTCGACGGCGCACGCAAGCCACCGCCGGTTGGTGGAAAACCGGTAAGCCCTTACTCTCTCCCCCTTCATCGATGTCACAACCCGCACCCTAGAGTAAGGGCACGAGAAGTGGGTACGTCCAGCCTACGCCGCAGTGTCGGCGGTAGAACGCTGTCCTAGGTTACTATCTAATCAACAACTCACGCAATTATATAATATACTTGTCAAATCTCAACTCCGAACGGAGGACAAGTATAGATATAATGAATCTCAATCACAGTCTAAGAACGATAAGATATCACAGAAGTTTATAACTAAAGACTAAACAACAACATTTATAAACTACTAAATAATAATATCTCAAACAAACTCAAATACAAACTCGTATCCCAAGTTATTACAATTCAAATTCTAAAACATGAAAACTAAACCAAGTCTACTAGCTAGTCTCCCGATCACTCCTGAGTGTCGGGGCCAAAGGTAGCTAAGCCATCTCCTGCTCCAAGGCAAGTAGGGCAAACATCCTCAGGGTAGTCATCTGTAATATTTTCAACAGGTCCAGTCAGGACAGGAACGAGTACAAATCATCAAGAAACACTACACCAAAACTGGCATTTCCTAACGACTATACGCGTTAGGAAAAATATTGCTAACGGTTTTTTACCGTTGGTACCTGGGCGTTAGTAATTTTACTAAAGCTTTTCCTAACGCGTAAAACCGTTAGGAAATACAGATTTCCTAACGGTTTTTTTCCGTTAGGGAATTCAACTCTACCAACGGTTATTTCCGTTAGTAATTTTAATTTGCCAACACTTTCCGACCGTTGGCAAATTAATTTCGTTAACGGTTTTTACCGTGACTAAAGTTTTGTTACTAACGGTGAAAAATCGTTAGTAACCATATTTTCCTAACGCCAACAAAGTGTTGGCAAATTAAATATACTAACGGTAATATACCATTGGCAAATTCACCGTTCTAGCAATATAATTTTCATTTCTAACAGTTAAAAACTGTTAGGAAAGTGATTTTCCTAACAGTAAAATAGTGTTGGAAACATTAATTTTCTGTAAATGATTATTGCAAAAGATGTAGCACATTACAAGCAACTTGATATTTATTTTATTGCCAAAATCCTGTAATTCAAATTCAAGATTACCAATCACGATATACACCATCAAATAAATAACTCATTTCAATTAAACACTACATTTGTCAAAGAAAATTTAAGTTCATGTAACTTGATTGTACTTGAAAATATATCAACATTCTACATAACATAAAGTTCAATAGATCAGTCAAAAGTTTAAAAAATACTACATATTTCGCAAACGATACTTTGGCCAAATCACAAAGCCTCCATCGGCTATATCACAAAGTTTGTAATTTTCATCTTGTGGACCCTCAAATATCGGTGCTTCCGGATCTATTACCTCAGTCACCCAAACGACACTTTCTCCATCTTGTACCACTTTTCTTTGATGACAAATGGCGCGTGTTGCTAGATATCCCTTAGCCACCTCCTTCAAATCCCGTGAAAGCAACATAACATATTTCTTTCCTTTGGACGAACCAACGTTGTTGGTCGGGATGTTAGGGCTAGCAACATTGTTGGTTGGGACGTCAGGACTACCAACTGCAGCTTGACTCTGCTGTGTGTTGGAGGCTACTTCCGCCCTTGGGGTCACATTGCCTCCGCATTGATTTTGTTGCATATTCATATTTTGTAGCATATTCTGTTGCATATTCATAAAAGCAGCATTCATTGAAGCAGTCATTGAATTGATAGCATCAGTCACTTGATTTTGTATTTCCATTTTCCACGAACGCAAATCTTGAACGTCTTTTTGACTTGCTATTGCTTTAGTAGCCTGTGTCATTTTGACTTGCTTCACGGAGGAGGTAGAGCTGACTGCACGACAATAACTCTTCTTTCTTTCTGGCCCAAAAACTTCAGCAATCGGATCTCTCTCAAATTCTTCTAAGCTTACAATACCATCGCTACCATCTCTTGCTTGTAATTTTTGCCTCTCTTCTGCGGCTTCAATTAGAGCCTGCATTTTCATGATAAGAAAGTGACGTTAAGTCCAAATTAATATAATACAGACAAAATTCAAAAAATAAGTATTGACTGCACACACTATCAAGTTGAACATATGTCTAGGATTGATATTAATATCTAATCGATTGGAACTATGAATCAATCATGGACCTGATAAATGTGATGAAGCAGTACAATGTGAATGGATGTAATATGTAGTGTAATATGCAGTCAGTGAAGTATAGGTAATATATGCAGGGGTAATGTTCACTATACAAGTTATGCAATGCAGGAAATAAAATGCAGTAGGCATGTGTCAAATGCAGTGAGTGTCTGTGATGTGCAATGAAATGGTGAATATGTTAGGATATATGTTATTGCAGTGAAGGGTATTACAAGCTCTGATACATGGCCTGTATCAGAGCATGTGTGCAGTGAACAATTTGAGTGCATGGGAGTGTACCCATATGAATGATATATAAGGTAATACAATGTAGGATAGTTGATTGTATGAATGTAGTATCAAGGTGTAGTGAATGAAGTATCAATGCAGAGAGTGAAATGCAGCATGCTCGACTGCACAGTAGAGCATAGGTAGTGGCTGTCAAGGCTCGAATAGGCTATTGTCCATAGCCATGAGCCTAGGATCAATGCTCAGTCAGTAGGCCAATCTATGTGGGTGATTAGATGATGAATTAACATGCCACGGATCTAGATATTAGCCCTGTGTAGCAGGGCAAAATCAAAACAGTGCACACAGTGAACTAATCACAAACCCGAGCCTTAAACTCTGGAGCCTTAAACTCTCCCTGAACTTTCCAAGGGATCAAACATTTAGAATACAAATTTTAGAGAAGAAACTAGAGTTCAATTTTCTGCAGAGCTAATCAGAACATAACAAGAATAAAGATGAAACTATGGAGACTTAAAATAATGAGTACATCACACAGATGTGTGACTGTACAAAATGAGAAATCTGAGATGCGCAGTGGCAATACATTTAACACAGAAAACACAATATTAAGAAGTTGAAGATTTGGTAAATAGAGAAGGAGATGAGGAAAGACAGGTCATGCTTTGGACATGTAGAACAGAAAGAGAAATAGATGCACATGTTAGGAGGACAGGTCTCAGTTCAAAAATCAGCCAGAACTATGTGTAAGCCTAAACAAAATTTAATTGAGGCAGTAAAAAAAAAGGATATATAGCATTTGGTATCTGAGGGAGGAGTCGATCCTTAATTTTTTTGGAGTTTCTGTTACTTCCTATAATTAGTTTAAGGCTGCAGTAGATAAAATAATTTAACATTTATTACCAGGAACCATTAATTGTTTTCCAATTGACAAGAAAGGACAAATGTAGAGTTGAATATGTTGATGGCTTTTCAAGACGGTCACATGGATAACTTATACTGAGTCATGGTTACATATATAGAAGCTCAAGAAATTGTTCGTCATTGTTATTCTGGTGCTATTTCTTAATTTCTTACAAAAGTAGATGTGAACATAATTCCTTATTTTTCATTTTTCTTTCCATAAAGATGGAACATAATTCCTTCTATACAGTACAGTACAGTGTAAATGAAGAAAGGGATTCAGATAGCAGACCCCTAAAATATAAGCATATGCAGCATTGAACTATCCTATTACACCACTGATACTTGGTTAGGCAAGTAGGACTATTACATAGATGGAATATGGGACTGAACAATTTAAAACTAAGTAAGGGAACTGAACATTATCATTCAAGGACTGACTTAACATGACTGCTACCAAGTGACTGCTACCAAGTGAAACATATATACTAAATTCCCTTCCTTCACATGACTGCTACCAAGTGAACATTGGGGACCGAAACATGCAGGTAATAGAGACTGAAACCAAGTTAAGGACTGAAACCAAGTTATCCAATCAAGTTGGTGAATAAGATGCAGGTATCAGTCGCCATTGGTGAACAATCAAGTTGCACAAAAAATATGGTTGAAAAAAATAGTACTTACATATTTTTCCGCCGCACATGGAAGCACCTCTCCAGTTTTTCTTTTCGTGTGTGCCCTTTTCCAAGCCTCTACCCGTGAAATCTTTCCTTCTGGATTTTCCTTTGCCTACGTGCAAAATCATTATTAATGACATAAAATAAACTCAATACTTGATTGTCATTTTGAAAAACAAGTTACGCACCATTTCTTCATACATTCTAGAATAAGATTTTCGTCCCAAAGTGTGAGTGATAGGATTTTTGGCCTTATTTTCAGCATTCTTCTTGCATTGCTCCTTCTTTTTATCACTATACTCAATGTCTACAAACTTCTCCCACCAGATTTTATCAATATCATCAGGACAGTTTTCAAGGGCAACACGTTTGGGTATAGGTTGTCCATTAATTTTCAGATATTTTGTGCGCATGGTGGACTTTATTGTTCTAAAATATTGCGGAATTTTTTTTCCAGTATAGGTCGAGCAAACTTGGGGTCCACATTCATCTCAAACTCTTTATGTCCAATACAAACAAAACACAAATCAGTAATTAGAGTCAAAACATAAAAAGAAGTTTAAACATATATATAAACATATTGAATTTGAAAAATACCATGAGCTCATTCCATAGATTATCCTTGTAGAAGTCATCTACTTGCCTCCACTCTTCATACCCAATTGGAATTTGAGCACGAATTAGGATACACTCCGAGAAATCCATTTGGCTGCATCTCTGCCCTTAGCACCATCTAAATCAACAACAATCGAGTACTTTTTGCCATTTGGTGTGGGTGTAGCATCCGCTTCTTGTGTATTTTTTGTACCTATGGATGCACCAGCACCAGCAGTAGCACTTGGATTGGATGACATTCCGTGAAACAACTGCAGAACTTCTTCCTCAGAGATTAATAGATGGAAAAAAAGATTGAAAAAGAAACGTTATGCAACAAGAACTGCCTGCGAGTAATAGCAATGAGCAACTGCCAGTATATAATTGTAAGCAATAATCGCTTTCTTGTGGACCCCTAACCCTCACAACAACTTTAGAGTTTTGGTGTAGTGGCATGGACCTTAACGAAGTATATAATTGTTGACTGAACTATCTTATCCTTTTCAATTCTTAATCATATTTGAGGATATTTTGTTGTTCTGCATTGTTCCTTGCATCAGTCTTCCTACTTGTTTGCAATTCATCCCTAAAAAGTATCATATTGTTCTTTTCTTTGTTTCTAATATGGGTTTAGTTCAGAAATGTGCAAGTGGTATCTGGAAAATGTTGAAATTTATTATGAGAGTCCAACCTCCCTTCTGGCTACATAAAACAGTTTCTAGTGTTACCATGTTTATTAAGCTCCACATAGCCAATCGTGTGTTGAATTATGCTCCATTTTAAAATCATAGATCCAAAGTTTATGTCACTCATGTCACTCATCACCTGTCATGTGCAGAACAGAGAAGGAATTGAATAAGCGCAAAGATATGCTTTCAAATTTGAGATCTAAAGCTAAACAGATGGGATCTACGTTGAACATGTCAAACTTCGCTAGCAGGTTTGATTTCAAAAGTTGCCTATAATGCCAGTTTTTTCTTTCCTTTTGATTGTTGTCAGATTTGCTGTTTGATTTTTATTTATTACTCATCCGTTGTGATTCAATCGAATGATGCCAAGTCAGGATCAATCCTGAGGATTATACAGGAATTCTTCCTGGAACAAACAGGAAATGCATTCCTGGAAACACACAGGAATTCACAAAATGGATGGAAAATAATATGGAGTAAAAATTAGGTAGTTCAATTCCAAGTACTCACAGGTTATAACAGCAGTAAAAATCCTAACTAATCAAAGGGAATGCTATTCCAGTTTTAAAGTAAAATGGACAACAGTAACTTGTTAAGCCAAACCAATTTAAACCTTGGTGTCAATCCTACCAGTCCCACAGTAAAATCCATACTACATAGGAAACTCCAATACAAAGTTCCTATGTAACCAACTCAAAACATCTAGCATCAGTCTGAAATAGCAGGGAATGCTCAGCAGCACTGAAAAATGAGTGGAATTCTCACTAAAATGAGATTCCACTCCTGGAATTGAGCCCAACAGAAATTCAGTTGCAACAAGCCACTTGGGAACCATTCTCCCATCATATGTAGAGTAACCAGAGCTTAAGGAATTTATAAACAACCTCAGATTTCACTAGCTCGAAATCATCATAGGTTGTTTGAAGTATGATCTCAGCCATCCCCAACTTGATGTTAACCCAACTATATATTTCCAAGGGACTGAGATTGATTTCCCAGTCACCACATCATCAAGTTGTTCCAATGGCTGCCAGGTAGCCACTGAAAAGTATTCCCAGCACAGTGTCTCATTGGTACATGATTCCATTGAACCAATGTAGAAGTACTAAATGCCCAATGACTGAAATGGCTCAGTCACAGCCTCAGATTTCACTCATTAGACAGTATAGGAAGCCTTGATAAACACATATCATTCAAACAGAATATGGCTGAAACCATATCACCCCAATATACATGTCATGCTCATTCCCAGGAACAACAGGAAATTATTGGTTGCATAACTCAGGTTCCAGATTGGACCATGCTATTAGAATATAATCCAGATCCATCAAAGATCATGATGTCCAGATTATAATTCCCAGCCCAACAATTACTGCAGGACTCATAAAAGTTTTACCTGGAAAATGTTCTTAGTCTTCATTCCCATATGATACTGGTACTGTTGTAATCTTAAGATGATGGGGAAAAGGTAGTTAATTGAGGACCTTATCCCTGTCTTTTCTATTAGTAATATGGGAATGAAGACTAAGAACATTTTTCAGGTAAAACTTTTATGAGTCCTGCTTGGCTATGATAGATATATTTAAGGAAGTGTAATTACATTTAAGTTTACACTCTTGTCAGATGGATAAAGCCATTTGCAAGAGATGCCTGTCTTGGCTAAAAATTTAAATTCATCTGCAATTATCAGATGTTATAATTATCAGACGTTATAATTATCAGACGTTATAATTCTTTGCAATTATCAGACGTTATAATTATCTGCAATTCATCTGCAGTTTACATTTAAGTACTATATAAACACTTTCATCTGCAATTATCAGATGTTATAATTATCTGCAATTCATCTGCAGTTTATATTTAAGTACTATATAAACACTTTCATCTACATTTAAGTACTTTTTGACTGGTAGCATGATACTGAGAATGATAAAATGAGTATATATCAAATTCAACCAAGACTAGAAACACAAGCCAACAAGTTAATCGATTTATTTTACGTAGAAATCGACATTTAATCTTCATGCATTTTTCCTCTTCGAAATGACAGAGGCCAATTTGCTGTTTTTGGAGTCACCAGTTGGTGTGGGATTCTCCTACACAAATACAAGCTCTGATTTGCTCCATCTCGGAGACGGAATAACCAAATACCCAAAAATCAGTTAGGGACTGATACAAAATCAGTTAAAAACATTGAGTTCAGTCAAAAACCAATAGGTGTTGTTCCATCATTGGAAGCAAATGAAGCAATTTAATTAGCTACAACTCAGTTACGCAAATAAAGCAAGTTGAGATCAAGATCTCATCAAATGTGCAAATGAAGCAAAATGAAAATATGACATCATAGCAAATGAGCAAATATTAAAAACCATCAATACAAACCATTGTTTTCAAATTACAAGCCATTGCTTTCAGAATCTATTCGGGTTCAATACATTTTAATAGTGGCGCCAAGTTAGGTTGCTCTTTTGAAATGGACTGGAAACTTATTGGAATGTCATAATCATCAATAGAATCAGTCATACGCTTTGGAGAGCGTCGAACAATATACCAATCGGGATTTTGAGCATCTCTTATATAAAAAACTTGACTCACTTCGGATGAAAGAATGGCCGGCTCATCATATTCTCCATCAGCACTCTTGAGCTTCTTTAGATTCACCATTAACAAGTTAGAGTCTGGACACAACTTACAGCCGTTGGCCTTGTCCCCAATATTCACCCAATCACAATAGAACACTACATGTTGGAATTCATAATAATCAACCTCTATAATCTCTTTGATAATACCATACCAAATAATGTCGTCATCGATCGGGTTCATATCTTTTGCACTTGAGACAAATGTAGTAATCGCATCCATGCAAACACCACTGTCTTGTGTTGAAAGAGTATCGTCATAGTACTGAGGAGAGAATATATAACCATTCACCCTATACTTCATATGAGTTTTGGCTTCCCACTTTGGCCCACTAACATACCGCCACAACAATGTGTCCATGCATTTTTCTTCCAGCAGCTGTATTACAAATACATTAACCAAAGCCACAACATATACCTATGCTCTCAAAAATAAGTGTTACCCACCTTTTTGTGTAACCAATCGATAAATTCAGATTGTACCACAACTTCTGTCTTAATGGTACCTCTTCTTTTACCACGAGGGCCATCTTCCAAGGATGAGCGATACATACTACAAATTCAAAAAAATTGGTTGTATAAACAGAAAACAAAATACACATTATGTAGTTTTAAAAAAATGAAAGAATATCACACCTGTAATATTCATCTCGTTCTGGTATATTTATCCTGAAGAGTATCCATCTCCGAATTTGTATGCGTTGTACACCAGATAACTTGATAGTTTTACCCTCAAGAATGGAGCGCTCGTATATATCATCACAATTCTCATCTAAAAAGAGTGCTTGAGTAGAACTATGATTACCATCATGCGGATTTGGCATATATTCCATAGCATATCTAACAGATTCTGAAACAAGATATGCCTCCGAAATTGACCCTTCCACATAACGTTTGTTGCTTGGTATATTTTTGCACTCTTTCATAGCCCTTAAATCAAATATAAAATGCACTTGTTAAAAATTTTATAGTGTTAATAAATTAGCAAGAAATAATAATATATAAGATGAATATATCACCTTTCAAATGGATACATCCATATATATCCCGTAGGTCCGCAAAGTAAAGCTTGGTCGGCTAGATGCACCATTAAGTGAATACTAATATCGAAGAATTGTGGTGGAAAATAATGTGCCAACACGCATAATGCCTCAGCAATCATATCTTTCGCAGCTTGGACATGCTCTCGAACTAAGACCTTCGAGCACAATATGTTGAAGTACAAGCTTACTTACAAAATAGCTCGTTTTAACTCACGATACTTTGGATATACATGTTGAACCATAACTGGAAGCAAATATTGGATAATGACATAATAGTCATATGACTTCTTAATATGCAAACTTGGTGGTTGAACACTTACAAGGCTGCCCAAATTAGTTGCAAGGCATGATGGAAGCTTTATATCTTTTAAAACTTGACAAAATTGTAGCTTCTGAGCTTTATCCAGTGCATACTTAGAAGATTGTTTTCCTTTATCAAACATTAAGTTAACAAAATGTTCAGCCACATTCTTCTCGGTGTGCATCACATCAATAGTATGTCGTACTTTATGACTACTCCAGTACTCTAAATAAAAAAGAATCGACTTCTTATACCACGCTGGTCTTCCTTCATTGTTCTCCTCATTTGCAGTGCAATCTTCACTGTCGTCTACCTCAACTGCCATTCGTTTCTTAGAAGTAGCTTTCGTTATTTTACCTGGTACATATTTGATACGATCAAGCCTCTCCAAAAGGGATGGTCCTGTCAGTCGTGTTGGAGGTTCCTTGTGCTCTACATCTTTGTACCATCCGTGTTTCACTTCCCTATATGGGTGCCCATCCTTCAAAAATCTCCTATACTTTGTGAAAATATTCTTATTAGCAACATGCTCAGACTCTGTCTCAATAGCACAAATAGGACATGCTTTGTAACCATGTGTCACACAACCAGATAAGTTACCGAATGCTGGAAAATCATGAATTCCCTACAATAGCATTGCTCTCAAGGTGAAAAGTTCCCCCTTGTCCATATCAAATGTTGTCACTCCTTCTGCCCAAAGTTGCTTCAACTCGTCTACAAGAGGTTCTAAGTAAATATCAATGTCCTGACTCGGGGCTTTCGGGCCAGGAATTAACAAACACATCATCTGGAACTGTGATTTCATGCATAATGAGGGTGGAAGATTATAAGGTATAAGGTATACTGGCCAGCAACTATAACCACTAGAAAGAACTCCATGTGGATTGAATCCATCGGTAGCAATGCCAAGCCAAACATTACGTCCCTCTCTAGAAAACTCTGGCCACTTGCTTTTAAGAGATCTCCATTCAGCCGAATCGATAGGATGACGCATGAATTGCCAAGAAGATTTTGCTTCCTTGTGCCACTGCATTTGTCGAGCTATCCATGGTATAGTGTACAATCTAGTTAATCTTGGAATTAGAGGAAAGTGCCTCAAAACCTTTCTTGGTTGTTTTGTGATAATTTTTCCAGACTTTGTCTCCTTAACTTTAAATCGGGGAGTCTGACAACGAGGGCATTCTACCTCATCCGTATTTTCTTTCCAGTACAATATGTAATCATTCTCACAAGCATGGATGCACTTGGCCTTCATTCCCAAATCTTTTAGCATTTGTTTCATCACGGGGTACTTGTCAGGTAGTGTATTTCCCTTTGGAAGCCACCGTCTCAGTCGCTTCAACAACTCAGTCACGCTATTTCCAGACCAATTGAACTCTTTTTTCAAGTTATGAAGCTCTATAATTGCACATAAAGTTGTAAGACCATCTTCACATGAAGGATAAAGTTTCTCGTTTGCTTTTCTCTTATATTCATGGTACTTGTTACCATGGACAAATGGATTACCAGAAACTACAAAGGGCTCACCGTGATTCCCTTCACAAGTAGCTTGGGCCATATCATGTACTCCATAAGCATCATCGACAAAGTTTTCGAGCCTACCCCTGCATCCTCAAAATGTTCTTCTTGGATTTCATCCTCTTCAGTAACCTGTGGCATAGGATCTACCACTACGTTCATGTCTTTCCTCTCTCCGTGAAAGTACCAGTCATCATATGTTGGATCCATACCAAACACGATCAAGTGTTTCTCAACTCTTTCAAAAATAAATCTGTTCGAATTTTTGCACTTCATACAAGGACATGGACATGTGCCGATCCCAGGTGGAGAGTGGTTCTTCACAAAGTTCATGAAATATTGAACACCTTCTATATATTCGACATTATTTCTGCGTGGATTTTTAATCCACTCTCTTGAAGACATAATAGCAAGCACGTTTACCCCTTTCTCAACCGTAAAACTAATAAAAAAGTAAGATTAAGATAATTAAATTAGATCATGAAGCAAAGTATATGACAAATTACATAGACACATGTACTTGAAGACCTTCATTTCAAGACAAACCGTGCACCTTGTTTATTCCTGTCTTGGGTTGAAGACAAACCAAACCTACCTTCATTTCAAGACAAAATAAGTTGCAAGTTTTTTCAAGTTGAGCATAAACTTTGCACACACAAGTTTATTTTGTCATAAGTTTATTCAAGTTTATTTTGTTTATTCCTGTCTTGGTTTATTCAAGTTTATTCTGTACCTACCTTCGTTTCAAGACAAAACAAGGTGCAAAATTTCAAGACAACGGTTTGAAGACAAGTGAAATTGTGTGTGCCTCCAGGAATAAACCAAACCTAGGCCCATGCCCTGCCTTAGGTTTGGTCGTCTTGATTCTAAGGATATTTAGCATGCGGCCTGTGGGATCTATGTTTAATGATAAGTATTTGGCGTCGTGTCAATGACTTCTCAACACTCGATTCCGCAACCTTATACTTTTTTCCTTCTCAGTTGAGAATTTGTTGTTAGAATATTTTTCCGTTAATATTAATCAACCACTCTAGGTTTAGAATAAAAAGGAAATATGAAATTTTCAATTTTCTTAAATTTAAGTTGAATTTATCTAGCTCTCTCTTTTCTTTATGTCTTACTTGCTTTCTTTAATACTCCTTTTTGGGTTGATCCAATCAACCCCAACCCCTATTCAAATATCAGCTGCTTGTTTTAACTTGGTTACATAGTTATAGTATAGAAACTAGTAAAATCTAGCCATTTTTGGGGGGCCATGTTTAATTTTGGCAAAACTTGAAGTTTTGATAATATTGGTTAGGGGTGCCCTTGATTTTTGGTAAAGCAAATCAGTAGACCATATAATTTGGAAGATGATATTCTGCTATATATGTCTGTTTTTGGCTGTACTTGCACTCAGTTTGAAGGAGTCATATTACTCAGATTAATGTTTGCAGTTATAGTTCTTTGATTATTCTGATGGTGAAAATGTGAGTCAACATTTGAATCAAGATTTCGACATACTAAGCTTTGATTTTTATGCTTTTAATATTTGTTGGTGCTGCTTTAGATCATATTTGAAAGTTAAGAGTTATTTTGGCGACATTATGTGAAGAGATTAAACATAGATCCCACAGGCCTATGAGATTAAATATTCTAGATCATGTTCTTTGCTCTCTGTGTTATATTTCTGTAGTACTTTTGTTTTTTGTTTTTTAAGAATACACTTTTGGAGTATTTGGGCAATGCTATTCCATTAATTTATTGATCATTCTATCAAAATCCTTCCAGTAATCTAGTTTCTCCATCCTTTTCAGGTAAATGTGATGACGAGGGCAGGATTCCTATTGCAATGGCTTCTCACCATAGTCTCTCACTCTCTCTCTCTCTCTCTGATATATCTTCTATGGCCAACTAAACGTATATGATAAGAAACATGGAATTCTTATCAAGCATCCCTATTGCAAAATGAGTTCCACACATATTTTTTCAAAATATTCAACTGCAGAGAAGGCAAGAGTGCACATCTTCTTTCCACATGAAATACAGTGCTCGGTGGTATCATTAAAACAATCAATGATTTTGACTTGTTTTCACTCTCACAAGTTCATCTTTTCTTTAATTGTTATAAACTAATGTCTGTGCTCGCCTAGTTGAAAGTCACACAACAATGAAGACCTACCTTAATACCTTTTTGAATACTACCACCTACTTCATTATTGGTCATACAGATTTATTGTAAGCTGTAATCATTCAATCAATAAGAAGTAATACAAAACACATTGTGAGTAATATTTTATTGTAAGCTGTAATCATTCAATCAATAAGAAGTAATACAAACAAAATCATCATAGAGCAAATAATATTACATGAACAAAGCAAAAAACATAATAATACCTAAATAAAGCAACAAACACCAGATCCAGAACAAAGAAACAAACATCAGACCATATAAAATCTCACAAACAAAAATATAAAATAAATATGTAAATAATAATACCTAAACCCAGTCTTTCTTGGTCTCGAATCCCTCTTCTTGCGAATCCAACAGCTGCAGGACACAAAATGAACCCATTTTTAGTATAAAAAAAAATCAAACTGACAGCAGTGGTTAAGCTCGTGTGCACAACCGCCCATTTTTAGTAAAAAAAAAAATCAATCGAATCTCTCTTGATTTTTAGAACAAAATGGAACTATTTTCACAAAAAAAGAACCAATTATAGAAAGAAGAGGAAGAAGAAGCCATCTTGTACATAATGGAGTAACGATTTTACTAACCAACGGTTGTTCCTTTCCACGGGAGAAGAAGAAGCAACCACCGCCCTCTTGTACACAACCGGCGGTTTGCTTTGTACGGAGCCGACGTCCACGAGTCCTAAGGTTTGAGAAGATGAGATTTTAAGAATTAATAGAAGAAGGAGAAAGATGGCTAGTTTAATTTAGGGCCGACGACGTCCACGACGTCCACGAGCCGACGTCCACGAGCCAACTTTAGGGTTTAATTTAGGGCAAGAAATCCGATGATATGTACCTGTATAGAAGGAGGAGAAAGAGGCTAGGGCTCGTGGAACCTCCCCCCTGTACTAGAAGAAGGAGAAAGAGGCTAGGGCTAGCTCGTGGAACCTCCCCCTGTACTCGAAGAAGGAGAAAGAGGCTAGGGCTAGCTCGTGGAACCTTTCTCTGTACTCGAAGAAGGAGAAAGCTAGGGCTAGCTCGCGGAAAGCTCCCCCTGTACTCGAAGAAGAAGAAATAGGCTAGGGCTCGTGGAATGCCCCCCCCCCCCCCCCCAAAAAAAAAATAATCCTCACGGGAAAAATAGGAGGGAACGAAAAAGTGTTTCCCCCTCTAACACTTTTTCACTCACGTGATTGGCACATGTTTGATTATTAAAAAGTGTTTAACTTATTTACTAACGGTTGTATACTGTTAGTAGCTTTAAAAACTAAATATAAATATGAAATTTAAGTTTTTAATATTTATACTAACGGTTTTGTTATGTTTCTAACACTTTTAACCGTTAGTAATCGGTAACGGTAAAAAACGTTGGTGATAAAAAAAAGGGGGTGTTGGAAAATCACTCTTTTGGTGTAGTGATTCCAAGTAAATGACAGAGAACTATAAAGCAGTTATAGACAATTTTATTGATGAATATGGTAGTTTGTATACAGGTGATGGTATAGATAAACAGTTAAGATACAAGGGAAGTAAGGTAAGTAAAATAAGAGAAGAATCATAGCAATAAAGACTGTAAATAGAAACTAGCTGAACTAGAGTAACATAATATAAGTCCAGAATGTAAATGTAACAAGTGTAAAACCCAAGTAAATCCAGACAACATAAATCTGATACCAGGTGATTCCAGTATAAGATGAGTCCAGTGTAAGATGATTCCAGTCAGTGATCAAAGATTCCAGGGTGATTCCAGCCTATCCTCTAACAGTGTATTTTAAAATACCGAGATCGACATGTAAACGGCTGTAGGTAATACGGCACACTGCACACTCGGCCAAGTGTAGGATGGCTATCGTTCCAGAATAATTCCAAGGGAGTGGTTCCAGTATTTGGGAATGTTCACATGTCTACTCCAATATTTTCCCGCCCGCAAGTACAAGTGAATCCAGAAAACGACACGAGAATCGAGATGAGTCCAGCCAAACGTAATAATACCAGCAAAAGATTCCAGAGTGATTCCAGGGTGATTCCAGTAGGTGATGCCAGTAGTGGTTCCAGAAGGTGATGCCAGTAGTGATTCCAGAAATAGAGGCCAGACAGATGGTATGTGTGTCGCATACATGAATCCAGAAATATCCATACGTGTTGTAAGAATCACATAAAACTAACTAGAACTGAAGTACAGTAATTGACAAGTAAATGAAAGAACTATCAGAGAATGTACTCGCCTGATACTCTGAAAAGAGTAATGAAATATCAGATGTCTGCACCGGAGTCACAATGTCCTAAATAAAGCAGTATGGATTATAATGTGTTTAAAACAAGATAAATAAAGTCTACGATGCAATCTACATGATTCCAAGTCAAATCTAGGTCAAAGTCAAACTTTGGTCAACCTTGGTCAACTCTGGGTTAAGCCAAGTCAACATCTAGGGTATTGGTCAACTCTCTTGGCTACTAGGTCAACACTAGGCCTAAACCAAGCCACAAGCCTAACAGGAACACTAACAGTCCAACCACATCACAGTCTACCTATACCAAGATAGCCTACTAACTAACCCTCAAATTTAACACTCACTCAAGGACACACTATGAACCACATTCACATAGCAATTTATATACATTCATAGGTATACACTCAATCCTATATTCATAACATTAACATTGCCTACATATATACATAACTATTCAAGCTATACAAAGTGGGCAGACACAAGGGTAACATGGAGTGAAATGGGGAAAGGGTGTAAAGTTTTAGTTTTAAGAATGCACTCTAAATAACATAATAGATAAATGGGGACTGACTTTGGATTGAAAGGATAAAGTTTTAAGGCTAATTATGAAGGGACATATATGTATGAATATCAGGAAATAGATAATGAAATGTGTGTGCAAGTGACTGGAATCGAATTTTTGTGTGTTTGTGTGAGCATGTGAGTGTAGATGTGTCTTAGGTGAAGTGTCAAGAGTAGTGCATAAATCTATGTGTGTGTTAGATAGGAAAAACAGTGTCTTGTGTGTGTCTAGAATACATGACTGTGGGGTTGTGTACATATGCAGTTAGATGACAGTGACTTAGTACTCTTGTGTCTCAGACATTGGACTTATTGACAGGAAAACAAATGTTCACAGGGTTGTATTTGTAATAGTGTGAGTGTGTGCAATGGTGAATGGAACATTGAGAGTATATGTGTTTACATGAAACAATAAACAATTTCAGTTTAATGAAATGACAGGGAACTATATCTCAGACTTGGTTTTTTAGGGAAAAGGATCAATAACAGTAATAACCTATCCAACCCAAATTCGAGAACCATAACAATAACAAACTTGAAACCTATACTAGGTTTGAGATCCTTAAATCATCTCAGGTTCTCAGGAATCCTGAGAACAATGACATGTAAACTCAGATTTCATTGATCTCAAACTCAGTTTTTAAAAGGGAATGGATGTTTGCAGACATGGAATGCATTGACAGTTCAAAAGTGATATCATCTTACATGTTAACTAGTATATATATATGTGAATAACTGATAAACTAAACATATCTAAAGAAACATGAAAACTGGATTCCATTTGAAACCAAACACTGAATTTGAACCCAAATTCGAAATCCAATTTGTTCAATGCAATCCTAACCATAGCAGCTAACACACAGGTGAAGGTATTTAACATGAAAGTTATCATCAAGATTAGTTTGAGAATAAAGAATTAAAATCCAAATTTCAACCAACAGGACTGTTCAGTCCAGTCGACCTTAACAGCCCATCCTACATCAATAATCCTATTCATTTGAGTGAAAAACTAAACTAACATGCTAATCTCACTTAGCATTAACTAATACACATGTGGGGCATCATATATAGCAATTAATCAACAATTAAAATCAGTATTTAGAAGAGAAAACTAAATCAGAATTTAAAAGACTGAAATCATGTATCAGTCAACATTTCATATCATTCCACCTTCGAAAATCCCATTATCAAGTGCAAAACCAAAACTAATTTGTAAAACCAATCTAGCAAGTCCTATTACACATGTGTGAATTAATGTATGACAAATAAACATCAAATTAAATCGGGTTAAACAGAATTTAATTCAGAAAACTCAAAAAGAACACATGGTATCAGTAAATACATTAAAAACATCATTTTCGAATTGAAAACCCTAAATAAATTAGTAAATAAAAAGTACAGGCAGGTGTACACATAACATGTGTCATGGGGAGGGTGTTCGTGTCCAACAAGGTGGACACGAACGTGTCCAAGCAGAAATGAAAGTGTCAGGAACACAGTGTAGAACACTTCCTCGTGCGGCCAATCCCCAATAGATTGGACACGACACGAAGCATCTGACACTACGTGCCCTTGGACACGGGTAGCCCAACTATAGGGCTACCAGTTCGACACAACACGACGTGTCGACATTGTGTCTACACGCAATACGGAGGGCGTATCAGAACACGATCTCCTGTGCGCACTATACAGTGTAAATCCAGTGCACGTGTCCGTGCTCCCTCGACACGACACGACTCGACACAAAACTTCGGGGGAGGCTTGACAGACATTGCCCCTACCCCCATGTCAAGTTTGACGTGTCCACGTGTCCTGTGTAGGGAGGAATAGAGGTCGGGTAGCAGGGCATGTAAACCGGGTGTCGTGCAGTGAGTTCGTGTCCGTTTTGGACATGGACACGACACGAACCCTAGCTCAGTCTTCACTAAAGTTAATTAGCACCTAGAGACTTACAAATTTGTTCAAACACAATTTCAAGTTAGCAACATTTATTTCTAACAATCATTTCATCGAACACCTATTCCTACACACCGATACGTGTCCGATACAGACACGTAATGGACACAAACTCCTACCAAACTTGGGCTACACCTAGGGAAACCCTAAATGAATGCATCTATAAAGAAAAATCATGATTTCAATGGGTGTAGATAGGTTTACCTATTGAGAGCTAGAATCTCAATGTAAAGAGCCTCGATTCGATGTCTTCTTCGATTTTCTCCGGTTCAACCGTCCTCAAACCTTGCTAGCAAGCACCCACAATTATCCTCTACTATAGGGGATGATGATGCAATTGATTTGACTCAATTTGGGCTCAATTTGGATTAATGGGGAGAGTTTTAGGGAAGAACAAGTAGGGCTTTTTCTAGGGTTTGTAAAAGAGGCAAAGGCTTTGTTAATGTGACTTTATAGGAGGGGGGTCTTGTGTGGCTGTTGAAATCATTAGTGTTAGGGTTTTAGATGAGTGGTTGAGGTTGCTCCAACAATTTCTAAGGCTTCCTATTGGTTAAGGCTTCTTTTCACAAATATCTCAAAAGGAAATATCCTTCCTAATAATATCTAGATATTACTAACCTTGGTACTTAGTAGGAATGTTCTAACCCTAATTTTAACCTCATGACTAATCTAGGTTAGGTTAACTTCTAGGTTAAGGCTTCACTAAAAGACTAGCACAATATTTAATTAATATAAATTACAATTTTACAAAATTATCAAAATGACCAAAATACCCTTAGGCTAAAAATTGGTAATATGTAATTCTAATCACGTGACTAGGCTCCCTTGATCATGGTTAGTCTCTAGGCTTAGCAATACTAGGGTTTAACTAGTTGACCATCAAAATCACCAATCAACATTTTAATAGTTTTAAATTGATTAAAAATCACCAAAAATCACAATATGATTTAAATATCACTATTAAATGATTATAATTATAAAATTTCAAAATTGCCCTCATTTGGAAAACTAGGTGTTACAAGTCTACCCCCCTTAGAAGAATTTCGTCCTCGAAATTAAGATGATCGTACTCCTCCTAGGTCAAAACCCCAATCAAACAAGGTCGAAAGATAAAATGCAATCATAGTCCTACTGGTCGTGATTTCACAATCTCGAACAGGGTAACTACGCTATCTAGCATAACACAACATATCCTGGCAGGTACTAATGAAAATCACACATGAAGGTGGGAGAGAAGAACAAGGAGGTCAAACCTGCTAATCCGTCACCTGCAACGTCAGTCTCCTCGACTGCCATAGCAAAAGCTCCACCCCTCTGGTGCTGAGCTACAGGTGGCCTAGCTCCCCCAAGAGGAGGTACAACGGGACAATCTATCATCTTATGAGCACCAGACCCACAGAATAGACAAACCTTCAGTTTCCTCCTACAAGACTCCCAAACATGCCCTGCCTTCTTGCAGTAGGCACAAGTCAGCACCCTGCGGTCCTGTCCTCTAGGCTGATGTTGTGCCTGCTGCACTCTCACTGGTGCCTATGCCTGCTGAGCCTGCACATGGGGCCTCTTGGCCTGACCCCCGCTGCTGCTACCACCCTGGAAGTCCCGACCCCTCTTCAACTTCAACCCCAGGTCGTCCTCCGCTGCCATAGCCCCAGAAAATATCTCCATGTAGGTAGCGTTCCGGTCACTCTTAGTCAGCGACCGAACCTCCCTAATCAAGCCTCGGCGGAACTTCCTCGCCTTCGTCTTCTCAGTCAAGTCATCAATGAACCGGGCCAATCTATAAAACTCTCCAGCATACTCAGCTACCGTCTGGTTCCCCTGAACCAGACCCTCAAACTATGCCTCCCAAGGCCACATCAGGAAAGAACTGCTCCTTGAACAGCTCCTTGAACTGGGCCCAAGTCTGGCCCTCAACTCCCACCATGGGATCTGTCTGGTACCACGCACGGGCTATGTCCTGCATCTGACTGCCCGCCGCCTCGATATGGAGTCGAGCTGGTATCTCCGCCAGTCGGAATATCTCTTCGATGTGCTCGATCCAATCGTCTGTAAAATGGATGCCCTCTGTGCCCAGAAACTCTCTAGGATGCATCTTCTGAAAATCTTGGATATCCTTCTCCTTCCGATAAGGCTGCTGATGCTCCCCCCGTGCAGTCACCATCTCTACTGTAGTACGAACCAGTTGGTGGGCCTCGTCAATCCCCTGACGATAATCGGCAGTCTGCCGCTGCTGCTGCTGCTGGTAGGACTCCAAGATCCTCTCCACAAATGAAAACAGGTGCGCAGCGTCAACCAATCCTGCAGGTGGCTGCTGATGCTGCTGCTGAAACATCTCAGGAAAGACTAGGGTCATCCTCTGAACAAGTGGAGGCATACCCCCAATGGCTACAACAGCTCCTGTCTGATCAGGAACAGAACAGTCTCAACAGGCTGCTGCAATGGACGAGGGGTGGCAGACCCCTCTCCAGCGGCCACTGTACCAGAGCGATATGATCGTGTCTCCACCATCCTAAAGACAGATCGAAAAGGAAGTCAATACTAAGCAGGAATCGATAAATCAAAGGAGGACAGTTTATTACAAAGAAGACAATCAGTAAGATATGTAGATGGCATGATTTGAAGTAGATTTTTTTCTAACTGTGATTGAGTACCTCTCCGTTTAAACCTATTTCTCAATCCTATCGCAGGCTGTAGTGATACTCTAGTTCGAATACCACTACATAAACTCGACCTGCATGGACCACCACTAAAAACGTGTCACGACCCACACCCTAGAGTAAGGGCACGAGAAGTGGGTACGTCCAGCCTACGCCGCAGTGTCGGCGGTAGAACGCTGTCCTAGGTTACTATCTAATCAACAACTCACGCAATTATATAATGTGCTTGTCAAATCTTAACTCCGAACGGAGGACAAGTATAGATATAATGAATCTCAATCACAGTCTAAGAACGATAAGATATCACAGAAGTTTATAACTAAAGACTAAACAACAACATTTATAAACTACTAAATAATAATATCTCAAACAAACTCAAATACAAACTCGTATCTCAAGTTATTACAATTCAAATTCTAAAACACGAAAACTAAACCAAGTCTACTAGCTAGTCTCCCGATCACTCCTAAGTGTCGGGGCCAAAGGTAGCTAAGCCATCTCCTGCTCCAAGGTAAGTAGGACAAACGTCCTCAGGGCAGTCATCTGTAATATTTTCAACAGGTCCAGTCAGGACAGGAACGAGTACAAATCATCAAGAAATTCCAAGTAATGACAGAGAACTATAAAGCAGTTATAGACAGTTTTATTAAAAAAATATGGTAGTTTGTATACATGTGATGGTATAGAGAAACAGTTAAGATACAAGGAAAGTAAGGTAAGTAAAACAAGAGAAGAATCATAGCAATAAAGACTGTAAATAGAAACTAGCTGAACTAGAGTAACATAATATAAGTCCAGAATGTAAATGTAACAAGTGTAAAACCCAAGTAAATCCAGACAACATGAATCTGATACCAGGTGATTCCAGTATAAGATGAGTCCAGTATAAGATGATTCCAGTTAGTGATCAAAGATTCCAGGGTGATTCCAGTCTATACTCTAACAGTGTGTTTTAAAATACCGAGATCGACATGTAAACGGCTGTAGGTAATACGGCACACCGCACACTCGGCCAAGTGTGGGATGGCTATCGTTCCAGAATAATTCCAAGGGAGTGGTTCCAGTATTTGGGAATGTTCACATATCTACTCCAATATTTCCCCGCCCGTAAGTACAAGTGAATCCAGAAAACGATACGAGAATCGAGATGAGTCCAGCCAAACGTAATGATACCAGCAAAAGATTCCAGAGTGATTCCAGGGTGATTCCAGTAGGTGATGCCAGTAGTGGTTCCAGAAGGTGATGCCAGTAGTGATTCCAGAAATAGAGGCCAGACAGATAGTATGTGTGTCGCATACATGAATCCAGAAATATCCATACGTGTTGTAAGAATTACATAAAACTAACTAGAACCGAAGTACAGTAATTGACAAGTAAATGAAAGAACTATCAGAGAATGTACTCGCCTGATACTTTGAAAAGAGTAATAAAATATCAGATGTCTGCACCGGAGTCACAATGTCCTAAATAAAGCAGTATGGATTATAATGTGTTTAAAACAAGGTAAATAATGTCTACGATGCAATCTATATGATTCCAAGTCAAATCTAGGTCAAAGTCAAACTTTGGTCAACCTTGGTCAACTCTGGGTTAAGCCAAGTCAACATCTAGGGTATTGGTCAACTCTCTAGGCCACTAGGTCAACACTAGGCCTAAACCAAGCCACAAGCCTAACAGGAACACTAACAGTCCAACCACATCACAGTCTACCTATACCAAGATAGCCTACTAACTAACCCTCAAATTTAACACTCACTCAAGGACACACTATGAACCACATTCACATAGTAATATATATACATTCATAGGTATACACTCAATCCTATATTCATAACATTAACATTGCCTACATATATACATAACTATTCAAGCTATACAAAGGGGGCAGACACAAGGGTAACATGGAGTGAAATGGGGAAAGGGTGTAAAGTTTTAGTTTTAAGAATGCACTCTAAATAACATAATAGATAAATGGGGACTGACTTTGGATTGAAAGTATAAAGTTTTAAGGCTAATTATGAAGGGGACATATATGTATGAATATCAGGAAATAGATAATAAAATGTTGTGCAAGTGACTGGAATCGAATTTTTGTGTGTTTGTGTGAGCATATGAGTGTAGATGTGTCTTAGGTGAAGTGTCAAGAGCAGTACATAAATCTATGTGTGTGTTAGATAGGAAAAACAGTGTCTTGTGTGTGTCTAGAATACATGACTGTGGGGTTGTGTACATATGCAGTTAGATGACAGTGACTTAGTGCTCTTGTGTCTCAGACATTAGACTTATTGACAGGAAAACAAATGTTCACAGGGTTGTATTTGTAATAGTGTGAGTGTGTGCAATGGTGAATGGAACATTGAGAGTATATGTGTTTACATGAAACAATGAACAATTTCAGTTTAATGAAATGACAGGGAACTATATCTCAGACTTGGTTTTTCAGGGAAAAGGATCAATAACAGTAATAACCTATCCAACCCAAATTCGAGAACCATGACAATAACAAACTTGAAACCTATACTAGGTTTGAGATCCTTAAATCATCTCAGGTTCTTAGGAATCCTGAGAACAATGACATGTAAACTCAGATTTCATTGATCTCAAACTCAGTTTTTAAAAGGGAATGGATGTTTGCAGACATGGAATGCATTGACAGTTCAAAAGTGATATCATCTTACATGTTAACTAGTATACATATATGTGAATAACTGATAAACTAAACATATCTAAAGAAACATGAAAACTGGATTCCATTTGAAACCAAACACTAAATTTGAACCCAAATTCGAAATCCAATTTGTTCAATGCAATCCTAACCATAGCAGCTAACACACAGGTGAAGGTATTTAACATGAAAGTTAACATCAATATTAGTTTGAGAATAAAGAATTAAAATCCAAATTTCAGCCAACAGGACTGTTCAGTCCAGTCGACCTTAACAGCCCATCCTACATCAATAATCCCATTCATTTGAGTGAAAAACTAAACTAACATGCTAATCTCACTTAGCATTAACTAATACACATGTGGGGCATCATATATAGCAATTAATAAACAATTAAAATCAGTATTTAGAAGAGAAAACTAAATCAGAATTTAAAAGACTGAAATCATGTATCAGTCAACATTTTATATCATTCCACCTTCGAAAATCCTATTATCAAGTGCAAAACCAAAACTAATTTGTAAAACCAATCTAGCAAGTCCTATTACACATGTGTGAATCAATGTATGACAAATAAACATCAAATTAAATCGGGTTAAACAGAATTTAATTCAGAAAACTCAAAAAGAACACATGGTATCAGTAAATACATTAAAAACATCATTTTCGAATTGAAAACCCCAAATAAATTAGTAAATAAAAAGTGCAGGCAGGTGTACACATAACATGTTTCATGGGGAGGGTGTTTGTGTCCAATAAGGTGGACACGAACGTGTCCAAGCAGAAATAAAAGTGTCAGGAACACAGTATAGAACACTTCCTCGTGCGTCCAATCTCCAATAGATTGGACACGACATGAAGCATCTGACACTACGTGCACTTGGACACGGGTAGCCCAACTATAGGGCTACCAGTTCGACACAACACGACGTGTCGACGTTGTGTCTACACGCAATATGAAGGGCGTATCAGAACGCGATCTCCTGTGCGCACTACGCAGTGTAAATCCAGTACACGTGTCCGTGCTCCCTCGACACGACACGACTCGACACGAAACTTCGGGGGAGGCTTGACAGACATTGCCCCTACCCCCATGTCAATTTTGACGTGTCCACGTGTCCTGTGTAGGGAGGAATAGAGGTCGTGTAGCAGGGCATGTAAACCGGATGTCGTGTAGTGAGTTCGTGTCCGTTTTGGACACGGAGACAACACAAACCCTAGCTCAGTATTCACTAAAGTTAGCACCTAGAGACCTACAAATTTGTTCAAACACAATTTCAAATTAGCAACATTTATTTCTAACAATCATTTCATCGAACACCTATTCCTACACACCGATACGTGTCCGATACGGACTCATAATGGACACAGACTCCTACCAAACTTGGGTTACACCTAGGGGAACCCTAAACGAATGCATCTATAAAGAAAAATCATGATTTCAATGGGTGTAGATAGGTTTACCTATTGAGAGCTAGAATCTCAATGTAAAGAGCCTCGATTCGATGTCTTCTTCGATTTTCTCCATTTCAACCGTCCTCGAACCTTGCTAGCAAGCACCCACAAGTATCCTATACTATAGGGGATGATGATGCAATTGATTTGACTCAATTTGGGCTCAATTTGGATTAATGGGGAGAGTTTTAGGGAAGAACAAGTAGGGCTTTTTCTAGGGTTTGTAAAAGAGGCCAAGGCTTTGTTAATGTGACTTTATAGGAGGGAGGGGGTCTTGTGTGGCTGTTAAAATCATTAGGGTTAGGGTTTTAGATGAGTGGTTGAGGTTGCTCCAACAATTTCCAAGGCTTCCTATTGGTTAAGGCTTCTTTTCACAAATATCTCAAAAGGAAATATCTTTCCTAATAATATCTAGATATTACTAACCTTGGCACTTAGTAGGAATGTTCTAACCCTAATTTTAACCTCATGACTAATCTAGGTTAGGTTAACTTCTAGGTTAAGGCTTCACTAAAAGACTATCACAATATTTAATTAATATAAATTACAATTTCACAAAATTGTCAAAATGACCAAAATACCCTTAGACTAAAAATTGGTAATATGTAATTCTAATCACGTGACTAGGCACCCTTGGTCATGGTTAGTCTCTAGGCTTAGCAATACTAGGTTTTAACTAGTTAACCATCAAAATCATCAATCAACATTTTAAATAGTTTTAAATTGATTAAAAATTACCAAAAATTACAATATGATTTAAAAATCACTATTAAATGATTATAATTATAAAATTTTAAAATTGCCCTCATTTGGAAAATTGGGTGTTACAATCGAGCTTTCTAATTCCTCATAGAGTAGAGGTCAGCAGTAGCTGCTGATATTTGATATATGTCACTCCCCGTTCCCAGAATACGTATTTTTAATACGTGTACTGCTTGAATGTATTTATTTAATATTTATTATGCATCTGTTCTGTATTTAAATTCTTCAATTTCGTGCTTATTATTTTTTTTGTATTTTATTTTCTGCTTTTACTTTGATCTTAGGATCGGCTTGGGTTGGTTTATTTCCGAGTTTGGGTGGTTCATCATGAACCTAACCTACCATCATCTCCATTTAAAGTCCCAACCTTTTCTCTTTCTTCATTACTCTCATTTACTTCTTCTTCAACCTCCATTACTCTCCCACCACCCTAGAAGAGCTAGGCAAGTACCACTTGCTTCTTAATGGATCTCGAATTTTGTTGTTCCATTGTCTTCCTCACGAGATTCTAAGACACTCTAGTACTTAGTATTTTTAATTTCTATGGTTCATTTCTTGTAGATCTAAGTTTGTTGCATTTTCAAATTTCTTGGGTTTTGATCTAACTAACCTTGTTATGTTCAAGTTTTGATGGTTCCATGTTGTAGGAAATTTCTTTCTGCCCTATTTTGACCTATGGAAGTCAGGATTCTGACCCTAAATGAAGGTTTAGTGGAGCTTGGAAGCCATGGATTCCATGGTTCTTCTTCTCGAAAAAGTGGAGAAAAAGAACAGTGCTTTAGCCGCATAGCTCTGGCCGCATGAGACTCAGTTTCCCGAGTCGCATGAGACTAGTTCCCCGAGCCGCATGAGACTCAGTCTTTCTCAGCCGCATATGCATGTTACTCTTTCAGTCGCATATGCATGTTACTCTCTCAGCCGCATGAGCGTATACTCTCTCAGCCGCATGAGCGCATACTCTCTTAGCCGTATAGCTTTAGTCGCATAGCTTTAGACGTATAGCTCTGGCCGCATGAGACTCAGTTTCTCGAGCCGCATGAGACTTAGTTTCCCGAGCCACATGAGACTCAGTTCCCCGAGCCGTATGAGACTCAGTCTTTCTCAGCCGTATGAGCTTTTCTTTCTCAGCCGTATGAACTTTACTCTCTCAGCCGCATATGCATGTTACTCTTTCAGCCGCATATGCATGTTACTCTCTCAGCCGTATGACCCTTGGCTGCTTGCCGCATGGCGACCCTTGGCCGCATAAGCATGGCCCTTGGTTCCCTGGGCCACATGGGATTCTGACCCGATTCTAGCCACATAGATGGGCATCCATCTATTGCCACCCATAGTGCCTTTTGGCTGTTTCTTGTCCCGGATTGACATTGATTGACATTGATCGACATTGATTGTTACCTTGACTAATAATTGATCATGCGTTCCTAGTTGGAACTAAGGGACTGGCTAGTCGTCTTATCAAATTAAATGAGACACGTTCATGTGTGAGCCATGAACCATTGCGATCAACTAGCCGATCCGAACATTGACAAATGGACACATGTTGACTTCCATTTTTGTAAAGGCAGCATGTGCATCTTACAGTCAAGGCATGATTATTCCGTAGCTAGGTTTGATTGTTGTATTACGCTATATAAGACCTACAACCCAACCGTATGGGCATCGTTGTAGAGTTGTGCATATCGTACTATGTACGGAAGTACTCATTCTGAATGACCATGATCCACGGCCTGGGATTTCAATCAACATAGGGACTATTAAGCTAAATAAAATAACGATTGCATGGAGAGAATGGATTTTCGAGTTCTTACATGGCAGCCATTTTTGGACGATAAGTGCCCCGACATGCCGGCTGGTTCCCATAGATACTGTAAATCTGCCACACGGGCAGGGAGTAGTATCTGCCTATATTGTTTTATATACTGATGACGGGCGTCCCGCTGTGACTCGTCTAATTTATGATTGGCGCAAATGATTATTGGATAAACTAGCCTTGCTTGTACATAGTAAGAACTGAGGGATCCCTTATTGCATACTTCTAGGACAACTTGGAACTTACAGTAGCAAGTCGTAGTAGTTGTATGTCCGTTTTAAATTGATTTGTCTGTGCACTGTACCTACTCTGTTAACTATTGAGATGAGCAGAACGTTAGGACATGACGGGTCAACTTCTGTCCTTGTTTGGTTGGAAAGTTGGCTTGAAGTGTCGTGATGTTGTGCAAACTCTAGTAGCAAGCAGAGACCCTTTTATCATACTCTTGCTCTTATTACTGGTTCCAATTTCTCATATCGTGCTTCCTTGCGGTACTTGCTATTAGAGGTCTAACCTCTCTGGTTTTGCATGGCCAGATTTAGAGCCGGTTCCCGAGGACTCAGTTTACTTCTACCTCCAAGATAGTCAATACTAGAGGAATGATCGCCGGAGGACACGAGTGGGTCCCTTGCTTCCCTGCTCGTTTTTACTATTTACTTTACTTTTGCCCTTTAGCACCGACATGTTAGTCGGATTGTCTTGTACTTACTTTTACATAATTATAACTAAGTTAGACTGCAGATGATAACAAATATGTATACCTTGCTATATCTTCTGGCTAAGTTTTGTACAGCCAGATCTCAAGAATATTTTGACCAAGCGTTTGGGACGCCTTACTGCTTTATCTTACATGTTCTCTATTTATTGTTTCTTGTTGAAATGATTGAGACAATAGATGTTGAGTAACCCTAGTAAGACTTTCATGTAGTATGCACCCTTCGTCTTTTAGACAGCATTGATCGTATTTTACGGTATTCTTCTACCCGTAATACGTAGCTGGCTGAGTCATTCCCCCGCTCTCCGGTATTCTGGTTCTGGGGCGTGACAAGATTTTAGTGGTGGCCCATGCAGGTCTGATTTCAGACTTGTGGGGTGTTTTAATTTATAGGATGTCTCAATCACACATGTTTTCCCTTGATCTCATGATTCGTTACTCTCGACTCCAGCTTGACATTCTGGTATCCTTTGACTTCATTGATCTCTCCTGTCCGATCGTTTGATTGTTCTCTTATCCCTTTTCTTAGGGGCACTTCGTCCGCATCTGCCAGAACTGGGCAACAACAACAAGGGTAACATGAACAGCGAGGCCCTGTCGGTCAGCAACAAGGGCCAGTAATACCTTGAGAGACTATCCAAGAAGAAGTGATAGTGGAACCAGCAGCTGAACCGCAGTATCCGGAGGTTCCAACACCACCAATAGTTCCACCTACCCCTGTGGAAGTGGACACACCAGCCCTTCTGGAGATCATGAAAGGAATGATGGCTACTCAGCAACATCAGATGTTGGCCAAGCAACGCATGCACGCTCAGTTGAAAGAGCAGAATGTACTACTCGACCAAGGATTGCAGACGACTTTAGAAAGAGGAGTGAGGACTGATTCAGGAGCATCAACCAAATTTTGCAAGTACAACCCCCGTCGTTTCGAGGGCACGAAAGATGCCATTTCAGCAAATACATGGCTTAAGGATATTGAGGCTATTCTGACAGCGGCTAATGTTCCGACAGAAGAACGTGTGGATCTAGTGAAGCTGTTACTTCAGGACCTCGCACGTGATTGGTGGGAATCAGAAGAAGTGGGCGTCAGACGTCATGTTGCTTGGGATGATTTTACCGCAAGATTCAAGACGAAGTACTATAGGGTTGTGGCGCAGTTTGAGCTACAACAAAAGTTTATCAACCTCAAGCAGGCTGGCAAGACAGTGGATGCTTATGCAGCAGAGTTCTGCAGACTGAGTAGGTTTGCCCCAGAGATGGTAGCAACGGAGAGCCAGAGGGCTATAAGATTTCAGCAAGGGTTTTATCTTGAACTCTTGAAATTGATAGAGGGGCACAACTACCAGACTTTCGATGAGCTATTAACGACAACTCGGAGGCTTGAGATCACCATCTAGAGGATTGTATCTAGGACTGGAGATCAGAAGAGATGTCACAATAAAAGAGGAGGGGGAGTAGCGCCCCGATTTACACCATCTCCTGGCGTTCGCATTCACGATGTGGCGATGCGAGGGCCAGCACCACCAGCAAGGCAACAACAGCAACAGAGGAAGAACCAGCAACCCCCAGCGGACTGCACTTATTGTGGAAAGGTAGGGCACACTAAAGATGTGTGTCGGACATTGAACGGACAGTGTTTGATATGTGGAAGTTCAGATCATCGGGTTTCCACCTGTCCTATGAATTCGAGGTCAGGAGGACCAGTACAACCATTTCTTGCTATGCCAGCACCAGGGGCAGGCCAGTATCGAGGACCAGCAGTGGCAGTGAGACCGTTGGCACAACGACCGTTGATGTCACAAGCTCAGATGTTTCGGCAGCAGGGACCGCCAATGCAGCAGCAACAACAGAGACCACCCCAACATTACCAAGGCAGGGGCCAGCAGCAGCACCAGGCTAGGCCGCAGCATGGGAACCAACAAGGAGGCCGAAGGCAGGCATTCAATCTATCCTTAGAAGAGGCATTGGCATCGGAAGATGTTGTGGCAGGTAACATTCTCGTCGCCTCATATCCCGCAGTAGCATTGTTTGATTCAGGAGCATCACACTCGTTTATATCTGCATAATTTACGACACAATTAGGAATGGAATTCGAGCCATTGCCAGGAAGGTTGAATATACTCACTGGTAATGGGCTCGTAGGAGTTAGTAGAGTTATTCTAGCGTGTAGTGTTGTAGTGTCCGGGCGTTCCTTACCCGCCGGGTTGATAGAATTTCCTATGAAGAATTTCGACGTCATCTTAGGCATGGACTGGCTGAAAGATAGTTGTGCCACAGTAGATTACTGTAGAGGGAGTGTATCTTTTAATATTTCAAGCATGGAGCGGTTTACCCTAGTCAGATCAGTGGCAACCCAATAAGGAGAAGAAGGAATAGCAGCGGCTATGGAAGAAGTTTAAGTTCCGAAGGTAGTTGAAGAGTTCATTGATATATTTTTTGAAGAACTTCCAGGTCTACCACCGGTTAGGGATATTGAGTTCAGTATAGAATTGGCATCTGGAACTAAACCGATATCATATCGATTTTACAGAATGGCAGATTTCGAGCAGGCCAAGGTGTATCAGCACGTAGAGGAACTGAAGGCAAAGAAGTTTATCTGAGACAGTGAATCACCATGGCTGGAACCAGTGGTACTTGTAGGGAAGAAGGATGGGTCATCAAGGTTGTGCATTGACTACAGAAAGTTCAATGCGGCAACAGTAAAGAACAAGTACCCATTACCAAGAATCGACGACTTGTTCGATCAGTTGAGCAGAGCAAGAGTTTTCTCCAAGATAGATCTTCGGTCAGGGTATCATCAAGTTAGAGTTCGAGAAGAGGATATTCCCAAGACAGCATTTAGGTCGAAGTACGGGCATTACGAATTCCTAGTTATGCTGTTCGGTTTGACCAATGATCCAGTAATATTTATGAATTTGATGAACCGCATCTTTATGCCATACTTAGATCATTTTGTCGTTGTGTTCCTCGACGATATTCTCGTATACCCAGCTAGTGAAGAAGAGCATGAAGATCACCTCAGAAAAGTGTTACAGGTTCTGAGAGAGAACTAGTTGTACGCCAAGCTCAGCAGGTGTGAGTTTTGGACGGATCAAATTTTATTCTTGGGGCACATCATATCAGAGGCTGGAGTAGCAGTGGATCCCAAGAAGGTAGAAGCAGTAGAGAGTTGGCCAATGCCTAAGACCGTAGCTAATGTACGTAGTTTCTTGGGATTGGCTGGATATTACAGAAGGTTCATATCAGACTTTGCATGACTTTCAACACCCATGACCCGCTTGACACGGAAGGATGTGCCATTCGTCTGGTCGGCAGAATGCTAGGCATCATTTGAGAATTTGAAGCAGAAATTGATATCGACACCCATTCTTACATTGTCGGTTAGATCCGAAGGTTTTACCATTTATTGTGACGCGTCAGGAAAGGGACTTGGATGTGTCCTCATGCAACATGGGAAGGTGATAGCGTATGCTTCTAGGAAACTTCGAGACCATGAGAAGAATTATCCAACTCATGACTTGGAATTGGCAGCAGTAGTATTTGCTTTGAAGCTATGGAGGCATTACTTGTACGGTGATCGAGTGGATATGTACACAGACCACAAAAGTCTGAAGTACATCTTTACTCAGAAGGAACTGAACATGAGGTAGAGAAGATGGTTAGAGTTGATCAAGGACTACGGCGTGGAGCTTCAGTATCATCCAGGCAAGGCTAACGTGGTAGCAGATGCTCTTAGCAGGAGAGACGGCGCATTTATGTTGACATTACAAAAATATATCTTAGAAGACCTTCAAGAGATGGGCATCGAGGTTATACTTCCTAGTAATATAGAAATTCTGGCAAGTCTATGAGTTCAATCTGACTTGGTAGACAGGATCAAGGCAGCTCAGGCACAGGATCCAAAGATTCAGAAACTTAGGACATAATGTGAGTTAGGACTCAGGAAGGAGATGAAAATTCATGAAGATGGTACACTTAGGTTTGGATCACGTCTATGTGTGCCTAGTGGAGACATCATGCAGGAAGTTATGACAGAAGCCTACAGTTCTCAGTATTCTATACACCCTAGAGGGACCAAAATATACGAAGATATCAAGCAGCACTTCTGGTGGAACGGAATGAAGAGGAAGATAGCTAGATTCGTTTCATGTAGCTTACTATGTCAGCAAGTGAAGGCAGAACAACAGAGGTCGGCTGGATTATTGTAACCGCTTCCTATCCCGAAATGGAAGTAGGAACATATCACAATGGACTTTGTGACCGATTTACCGAGATCACCAAGTGGTAAAGATGATGTTTGGATGATAGTGGACCGGCTTACAAAGGTGGCACATTTTTTTTCTTTTAGAGTAGGGCAATCTACAGAAAATTTGGCAGATTTGTATATGCAACAGATAGTCAGGCAGCATGGGGTCCCTGTCAGTATTGTGTTAGACAGAGATACCCGCTTTACATCACATTTCTGGAAGAGTCTACATCATAGTCTGGGTACCAAGTTAAGATTTAGCATGGCTTACCATCCACAGACGGACGGACAATCAGAAAGAATAATTCAGACTTTAGAAGATATGTTACGAGCTTGTACCCTAGATTTTGGAGGATCTTGGAAGAGTCACTTATACTTAGTCGAGTTCTCGTACAATAACAGTTATCAAGCCAGTATCCAGATGGTGCCATTTGAAGCACTATATGGTAAGAAGTGTAGGTCGCCACTAGCATGGGATGATATCGGGAAGAGAAAGATGTTAGGCCCAGAGATGATTGTTCAGACAGTTGAAGTGATTAAGGGAATTAGAGAGCGACTTCGAGTTGTGCAAGATCGACATCGACATTGGACGGACTAGCATCGTAGGCTGCTAGAATTTTCTGTTGGGGACCACGTGTCCTTGCAGATCTCACCTACTCGTGGGGTCATTAGATTTGACGTTCGTGGGAAGTTGAGTCCGCAATACGTGGGCCCATTTGTTATTCTTGATAGGGTAGGCGATGTTGCTTATCGCTTGTCCCTTCCACCTTCGTTACGAGAGGTACATGATGTGTTTCATGTATCTCAGTTGCGTCGGTATGTATCGGACCCAAGCCATATCCTCGATCATTTTGAACTGGTTGTTGGTACCGACCTGTCTTACGAGGAACAGCCTATGTCCATTTTGGACCGAAAGAAGAAGATACTCAAGAACCGAACAATTAGCCTTGTCCGTACTGCTTGGGGTCATCACTCCTTAGGAGAGTCAACATGGGAACGTGAGGATAATATCCGATCACGGCACCCGCACCTATTTGACTCACAAGATATATTTCTTTCCGTGTACCTTGATTGTCTTTGACTCCTCATGCTTATCAACCTATGAGTAAAAATTACTTGATGTCGTAGATTGATAAATATAGATGTATTACTTGCTATTTGACATTTAAAAACAGCTGCTTGCTCAAATTGCTTGTACTTAGATTAGTTTAGCTCTGATGTTTCTATCCCGGTTTGATTTGAAATTCCGAGGACAGAATTTTTCTAAGGAGGGTAGAGATGTCACACCATGTTCCCAGAATATGTATTTTTAATATGTGTACTGCTTGAATGTATTTATTTAATATTTATCATACATCTGTTCTGTATTTAAATTCTTCAATTTTGCGCTTATTATTTTTTTTGTCTTTTATTTTCTGCTTTTGCTTTGATCTTAGGATCGGCTTGGGTTGGTTTATTTCCGGGTTTATGTGGTTCATCATGAACCCAACCTACCATTATCTCCATTTAAAGCCCCAACCTTTTCTGTCACTGCCCGATCCTGGAATACGTATTTTAATACGTAAACCGATAAATTGTATTTATCTTGTATTTATACTATATTTATTATGCTGTATTTCTTCTTGCATTCCTAAAAATATTTGACAAAATATTATTTCCTAATTTATTTTCTGCATTTGGGCCTACAGTTTTGGCTCATTTGGGTAACCCATTCTTGGTTCACCAATGGTTCATCATGAACCCTTTGGTTCATCATGAACCCATGGGTCCAAGATCTTTATATATACTCATCTCATTCTCTCTCCTCTCATTTACTTCCTCTCATTTACTTCCTCCACCAACCAAATATTTCCTCCATCAACCAAGGCAAGTACCAACTTGCTCAAGAGATGGATCCATAATGTTGTCAATGATTTCTTACAAAACTATTTGCCAAAACATGTTCTTCTCCTCAATCTATACTAGTTTAGAACTTGGAAATTTCTATTTTGAAGCTTTGATTTTGTAGATCTAGATTTTAATTATTTTTGGATTTTGCATGGTTTGATCTACTTTAGTTGGATTTTATGGGTTTTGATGCTTCCATGTGGAAGAGCATTCAGTTTCACCCAAGTTGGAACTTTGGAAATCTGGATTTAGAGTTCGGATGGCCAAGTTATGATGCTTTGAAGTTTGGGTTCAGCCATGGTGTTCTTGCTGTTTGGAGAAGACAGTGAACAGTGTGCTCCTGTTTAAGCACGCTTCCTGTTGGAAGCGTGTCTCTCCTTGAGCTTGCGTGACTTTTCACGCAGCTCTCTCCTTGAGCCTGCGTGACTTTTCACGCAGCTCTCTCCTTGAGCCTGTGTGACTTTTCACGCAGCTCTCTTCCTGAGCTTGCGTGACTTTTCACGCAGCTCTCTCCCTGAGCTTGCGTGACTTTTCACGCAGCTCTCTTCCTGAGCTTGCGTGACTTTTCACGCAGCTCTTCCCTTGAGTCTGCATGACTTTTCACGCACGCTGCCTTGAGTGAGCCTGAGTGAGCCTGCGTGACTTTTTACCCCTTGAGCGTGCGTGCTTTTGTGCGTACGCTTTTGATATTTTATTAGATATTATATGCCTATTTTATATCCTTACGCCTTTTGTCCCGAGCATGATATGAGCACTAATGCGACCCCAGAGAATAAAGTGTTCCAACCTGATACATGTACCTGAATGTCCCAGTTCTTGTTCATGCTCGACAAAAGACTCGTAACTCCATGTGGCGTATTTGCAATGATGCATTACACTAAGGAGGGTAGAACATGTTGACATACTGATTGACATGGATCCTCTTTGGGGTATTCGTACTAAAGTACGACTTTAGGAGGATAATCATGCAGGCCACAGCATGTGAGTCCAAGATTTCACCTAGGGTTAAACTAGGCAACTAAACATACTAGATGCATGGGGAGGGCAAAATCCCGAGATCGTGTTACACCAGCCGCCTTGAGATACTGTCTTGACGCGCCGGCTGGTCTCCACGGATACTGTGTCATCTACAACGAGTGGATGACTGTATCCGATTAATTCCTGCTATATATTATATGTTTTGGCAAGGTGGCCTTACGAGGGACCTGTGCTCAATCATACCTGTCTACGCGAACCCCTGGGTTGGCTAGCCTTGCTGGAAAGATACGATCTAAGGATTTTCTAATAACATGACGCGAGGATAACCTCGCCCCACTAGAAACTCGTAGACTTGATTGGCCGTGAAAACGACTCGCTTGTATCCTATTACCTTCCGTGAATAACTGAGGGAAGCGGACTGTCATGGTACGTGATCCAACCCATGTTCTTGTTTGATTGTTGGGTTGGTTATCGTACTATGATAGGCTGTGGATCGAAGTTATGAATGGAAGACTATTTCTGGTTGTGATGTGCTACTTCTATGAATGACTGAAGAACATGGTCTATCATGGTACATGATCCAACCCATGTTCTTGTTTGATTGTTGGGTTGGTTATTGTGCTGCGATAGGCTATCGACCGAAGTCACGATCAGGAGATTTTATTGTTTATACCTTTTAACTTATGTGAAAGTTATAGAGTACGACACGTCCCGACTCCATGCGGCACCTTTTGTCCTTGTTTGGTTGTAAGGGTGCCACATGGGTTCGAAGATGTTGCGCTACCCTATAATAGTAGCATAAGTATTACTATTATCAATCATTCTATTAACTGGGTTTTTAATCTTAACTCTTGTGCCCTTTTGGCAGTACTTGCTATTCGGGGCTGACCCCGCTGGTTTTGTTTGGCCAGATCCCGTAGCAGAGCCTGAGGACACGATCTTCCTCCCTGACATCCATGGTGCATACTAGGAGCATGGTAGTTCGGGGACTCGAGTGGGTTTCTTCTCCACCACTCATGCTTATACTTTTGCGGCGTTTAGCCACCGGCACCTGTTAGCCGGATTACTTGATATTTTATGTCAGTACATAATTATAATTAAACAGACTGCAGCTGTATATAATTTTGTACTCTTGACTCTTCGAGATAGCTAAATTATAAAGCTAGTCTCTCATGATCATTTTGATGAAGCGTCGGGGACGCCTTACTGCTTTATCTTTAATATTCATTTATTTGCTGATGTGATTTGATTGATTGAGACATAGAACTCTGTGGGACCATAGGAGACTTGATTGTAGCATGTACCCCCTAGTCTCTCGACAGCCACGATCGCCGTATGACGTTACGTACCTCATATGGAGTAGCTGGCCTAGTCCGTCTCCGTATTTCGGTACTGGGGCGTGACATTTTCTCTTTCTTCATTACTCTTATTTACTTCTTCTTCAACCTCCATTACTCTCCCACCAACCTAGAAGAGCTAGGCAAGTACCACTTGCTTCTTGATGGATCTCGAATTTTGTTGTTCCATTGTCTTCCTTACGAGATTCTAAGACACTTTAGTACTTAGCATTTTTAATTTCCATGGTTCATTTCTTGTAGATCTAAGTTTGTTGTATTTTTGAATTTCTTGGGTTTTGATCTAACTAACCTTGTTATGTTCAAGTTTTGATGGTTCCATGTTGTAGGAAATTTCTTTCTGCCCCATTTTGACCTATGGAAGTCTGGATTCTGACCCTAAATGAAGGTTTAGTGGAGCTTGGAAGCCATGGATTCCATGGTTCTTCTTCTCGAAAAAGTGGAGAAGAAGAACAGTGCTTTAGCCGCATAGCTCTGGCCGCATGAGACTCAGTTTCCCGAGCCGCATGAGACTCAGTTCCCCGAGCCGCATGAGACTCATTCTTTCTCAGCCGCATATGCATGTTACTCTTTCAGCCGCATATGCATGTTACTCTCTCAGCCGCATGAGCGCATACTCTCTCAGCCGCATGAGCGCATACACTCTTAGCCGCATAGCTCTGGCTGCATGAGACTCAGTTTCCCGAGCCGCATGAGACTCAGTTTCTCGAGCCGCATGAGACTCAGTCTTTCTCAGCCGCATGAGCTTTTCTTTCTCAGCCGCATGAGCTTTTCTTTCTCTGCCGCATGAACTTTAGTCTCTCAGCCGTATATGCATGTTACTCTTTCAGCCGCATATGCATGTTACTCTCTCAGCCGCATGACCCTCGGCTGCTTGCCGTATGGCGACCCTTGGCCGCATAAGCATGGCCTTTGGTTCCCTGGGCCACATGGGATTCTGACCCGATTCTGGCCGCATAGATGGGCATCCATCTATTGCCGCCCATAGTGCCTTTTGACTGTTTCTTGTCCCGGATTGACATTGATTGACATTGATCGACATTGATTGTTACCTTAACTAATAATTGATCATGTGTTCCTAGTTGGAACTAAGGGACTGGCTAGTCGTCTTACCAAATTAAATGAGACACGTTCATGTGTGAGCCATGAAGCATTACGATCGACTAGCCGATCCGAACATTGGCAAATGGACACATGTTGACTTTCATTTTTGTAAAGGCAGCATGTGCATCTTACAGTCAAGGCATGATTATTTCGTGGCTAGGTTTGATTGTTGTATTACGCTATGTAAGACCTACAATCCAACTACACGGGCATCGTTGTAGAGTTGTGCATATCGTACTCTGTACGGAAGTACTTATTCTGAATGACCATGATCCACGGCCTGGGATTTCAATCAACATAGGGACTATTAAGCTAAATAAAATAACAATTGCATGGAGAGAATGGATTCCCGAGTTCTTACATGGCAGCCATCTTTGGGACGATAAGTGCCCCGACATGCCGGCTGGTCCCTACAGATACTGCAAATCTGCCACACGGGCAGGGAGTGGTATCTGCCTATATTGTTTTATATACTGATGACGGGCGTCCTGCTGGGTCTCGTCTAATTCATGATTGGAACAAATGATTATTGGATAAACTAGCCTTGCTTGTACATAGTAAGAACAGAGGGATCCCTTATTGCATACTTCCAGGACAACTTGGAACTTACAGTAGCAAGCCATAGTAGTTGCATGGCCGTTTTAAATTGATTTGTCTGTGTACTGTACCCACTATGTTAACTACTGAGATGAGCAGAACGCCAGGACATGACGGGTCAACTTATGTCCTTGTTTGGTTGGGAAGTTGGCTTGAAGTGTCGTGATGTTGTGCGAACCCCAGTAGCAAGCAAAGACCCTTTTATCATACTCTTGCTCTTATTACTGGTTCTAATTTCTCATATCGTTCTTCCTTGCGGTACTTGCTATTAGAGGTCTAACCTCTCTGGTTTTGCATGGCCAGATTTAGAGCCGGTTTCCGAGGACTCAGCTTACTTCGACCTCCAAGATGGTCAATACTAGAGGAATGATCGCCGGAGGACACGAGTGGGTCCCTTGCTTCCCTACTCGTTTTTACTATTTACTTCACTTTTGCCCTTTGGCACCGACATGTTAGTCGGATTATCTTGTACTTACTTTTACATAATTGTAACTAAGTCATACTGCAGCTGATAACAATTGTGTATACCTTGCTATATCTTCTGGCTAAGTTTTGTACAGCCAGATCTCAAGAACATTTTGACCAAACCAAGCATTTGGGACGCCTTACTGCTTTATCTTACATGTTCTCTATTTACTGTTTCTTGTAGCAATGATTGAGACAATAGATGTTGAGTAACCCTAGTAAGACTTTCATGTAGTATGCGCCCCTTCGTGTTTTAGACAACATTGATCGTATTCTACGGTATTCTTCTACCCGTAATACGTAGCTGGCTGAGTCATTTTCCCGCTCTCCGGTATTCTGGTTTCTGGGGCGTGACAATATGGGTTTGCCGGTTTGGGCCCCAAGGGTTGGGCTTTAAACCCAGTAAGGATAAGGTTTTGGATTTAAACTGGTTGGATATTGGGGGCCCTATAATTTCTAATATGTGGATTGGGCTAGGCCAGAGTATGGGTTGTAATATTTAGCGATATTTATTTTCTCGGGCTGATTAATAACATTAGTTAATTATTTGCCTATTTAGTTTGTTAATTAGTGATTAATTACCTTGATTAAAATACTGTTAATATGGGGATTTGCTTTTAGAGTTAATGTAATAATAATTACTTATTACTATCATCGTTGTCAAATATATATAGTAGTGTTTTCTATATTTATTTTGATTACAATACTAGGCCTGAGCCCAATACCCAATTGTCTTCTCAATTACTTTATATATGTACGACTTATTAATTTGGGCATATATATATATATATATATATATATATATATATATATATATATATATATATATATATATATATTATATATATATATATATATATATATATATATATTACTAAGGGCTTTATAGATTTATTATTTGAATTAGATTTATAAAGGGAAATATATTCAACTATTTTAAGAGTATATTTTATTTGGGCATGGTTTTTATTTAAAAGGCTTATGGGCTTACCCTTTTGATTAACCAATTTAGGGCTAAAATACATGTTAGATATTTTTGTTACAAAAAGGATATAGTTATATGGGCTTTGGGCTTAAAAGTATATTTATGTTTACTTTATATTGTTTTATTATATTATCTAGGATTAAAGGGGTTTGACTTTGGGCTTCAAAGCCCAATATGTTAATTGATATTAGAAATATCAGGACTATGATTGCAAACAGGGAATGTGGGCTGAAACAAAAGAAAATGGGAAATAAACTCGTATATAAACTTTGTATAAGTATCGTACAATTTATGCATATACGTATATACTGTCATATTAATATTAATCATTGATATCATTATTAATGTTATTTTGCTATCAAGTATTATTGTACTATAAACATATTCTATATTAACCATGTTATTATATATATTAGATAGTTTGGGCCTTGGGTTTAAAATATTAACTTGGTTATTTAGGGCTTTTGTTATATTTTATTGGGCTTAGGCCTCAATCAGAATTTACATAAATATATATTTTTAAAGGTTATTATTTTCATATATTTTTGAGCTCTATGAAGTTATTAAAGTTTTATATAAAATTTATAGATATGTGTTGAGGATTTATTATATACGGAGCTTAGTTTTAATTATATATTTAATATATATAGTTTCTATATTTAAATAAGAATTATACATAGAGTACTCTAAATGGGCTATATGTGCTCATTCCATTCAAATGAAATTTCTAACATTGGAATATCTTCAAAGGGTTATATACATATATAATATATATATATATATATATATATATATATATATATATATATATATATATATATATATATATATATATATATATATATATATATATATATATATATATATATATTCTTAAAGATCTGCTATAATTTTAAATATACTATATACACATATAGAATGCAGTTAAGGTTTTAATCTAAACTTATAAATGTTTTCTTAATGGTTTTCGAATAAATATTATGATCTTAAAGGTGTTTTTAAATAGTGTATATACTTCTAATTAAAATCCCCTTTTCATAAAACAAACTTCAATTAGATTAATCATAATCGTGACTAATCGTACGTTCTTATTTTGCGTAATTTTTGACAACTTCATATCGACCCTAGGCTAATCGAACTACGATGGACCCAACAAGATGGTTGTTTCACCAGCAAAGGACCACAGGCAAGTGCACTTTCTGATTGCTTTCGATTCATAGTAGTTTACATTTCATGTTTATACATATGCTCTCTCGCTTGATGACACGTTGTCATACGGATTAGTATCATGGATTTGCTTATACTTCTTGACTGTTATTTACATGATTACCATGCTTGCGATTGATTCCATGAATACTAGCTGGACGGGAAAATATCTTAGTAGACATGTGGACTACCCAAAAATATCTCCAAAATGTCTATTCTTGACTGATAGCAGCTGCACACGACACGTACAGGGTGCCGGATTTACCCCTTAGCCATCCACATGTCGAACAAGATATTTCAAAACACATAGATAGTTGTCTTTTACTTGCTTTCCTTGTTTTCTTCACTACATGCCATGACATCATTTACTTTCTAGTTCATCTCACATGTGTTATTTTCATATCTTGTGAATTCTATTACGTTTTCATATTGTCGTCGGTTTGTGTGCTTGTTCCATTCCTGACTGAAAACCAACATTTTTCATGTTACCCGTGGCTTCTTTAGCATTGGAAGATTCGGATGTATTTGCAAGCCAAATCTAGAGATTAGATAGCTATGTTGTAGTAATTTCAAATATATAAGAACATTGTATTTTCTTCGAATATAATTCTTGTAAATATTATAATCTATTAGAACTGTGAATGAGCAATAAAGTTTATTTTGAGCATTTATTTATTGCGGACTTGACAGCGTTCTACCGCCGACTCTGCGGCGTAGGCTGGCTTGGACACGTCTCGTATCCGAAAAGCGGGTGCAGGTCGTGACAAGTTTTTGTGGTGGCCCATGCAGGTCCGTTTTTGCAAATTGTGCGAACTCGTGGTAGTATCATATTAATCGTACTACTGCGAGCCTGTGATTAGGAAATGCTCATTCACAACTAGGAGTAAGTCAATTTTAGAAGAATGGTTAGGACTAGGAGTCCCTAGTTTAATTTGAAGTTGGATAGTTAAGGTTGCTGCATAGGCCTCATCGAATTCTAAACCCTATTAGATGATTTTCATATGAAGATGCACTATTGTATTCTGATTCGATAGAATTTCTAAAGTGGGCAGATTCCTAACCCCTCTTTCCGAAAGTATCCTTATTTGTTTGAATTAAAATATGATTTTTTATATTTTTATAAATATTTATTATAGAAGGCCTTAGTCATGGTTAAGTTTTGGAGCGCAAGATAACCAAAAATTTTGGAACTGAGAGTGTGGTCGAGTGCTTTGACTAGTGTTCTAGCCATGGTAAAGAAGGCCGAGTCATAGGTGTGTACTAATTAGGAAAACCAGGCCAAATCGTAACATAACTCTAGGAATAATTTTAATTACTTAGTATAAAGATTATTGGCTTTTAGAAGACCCGGTTGTTCCAAACTAGCCCGAACCCAACCCAAGCCATGGTAGTCATGTAGTGCGACTAAAGACATCCATGTAGATATATAAATGTGTATATATATTGGTAGTCCATTTTTAGTCTCTTGAATAAATTGTACATTGGATATAATAAATGTAGTATTACTATTTATTTGTATTTTACCTGGAAGTAGGATAACCTCTCTGAAAAGTGATTTTGGGATTTTGGAAATTGTTTAGGCTATATACACACCTGTGTATAAATATATTCATAATATGTAGACATAGTGCTTTATACATATTTTTCTCGATCTTGAATATTAGAGAAATAGAAATTAAAATTTTACATTTCTCACTCTAAAATTGCGACTCACGATGTTGTCCAATCTACCCCGACAAATAAATGATCATAAGTTAGATTATGAAAATCTCACTCTAAAATCCTAGAAAGTGACTAATGGTTTAACATAACTAATCATATTTAATTCTGAAATAAATCATCTTAAAACATAATTTATTCTAATATAATTCTGGAATTATAATTAAATACTAATTTTTAGCCAGAAAAAATTACGATTTCCAATTCGGAACCCGTGGCACGCAAATGATGCGCAGCGATGACTAAGTAGTCAAATGACAAGAACTCGATGATTCGTGTGTGCATCCTAGTAGATTTCAGTGCCACGAGTGTGTAGGAGCGTAAAAAGTGCTTCACAGAATGAGTCAAAGTGATAGATCATTCTACTCAAATTGATCTACTTTACGCCGCAGGGAGGTTAAACACTTTACGCCCAAGTCAAGGCTAATCGCTTTTACGCCTAAAGCAGCCAGGGTCAAGACATTGGTTTTACGCCTAAAGACAGGCTAACCCTCCTTTTACGCTGGGCAAAGCTGTCAAAATCTTGTATTTAATGCAAAGTCTGACATGAAGATATTGATGATGGCATATACCACAGATTTCGAAGGAATTTGTTTTATACAGAGATCAATGTTGTCGTTTAGTATGTGGACTGAGCTACTTTACGCTCACACTATGGCTTCTTTTACGCACGGAGATTATATGAGTTTTTACGCTCGAAAGTCGACGTGTGCGTAAAGTCTATTTGGGCTACTTTACGCTCAAGGTTATTCAATAACCACTTTACACGGGAAATCTATGACAGAGCTGTTTTACGCCTAGTCCACTACTTTACGCTCAGAGTACATTGGGGTTGTTTTACGCCTTATTCTTCTTCACCAGTTGAGAACGTGGTCTGCCTACATGGCTTTCATGCCACACATCTCGAAGAACGTGTGTACGTGCATCCTATTCTTACTGAAATGACGAGACACGTGTCAACATATACAGACGATGACTTCGGTCGTGGGTGGCAGTTGTTAGAGTAAAGACGGAACTTTTGCTGAGTTTTTACGCACAAGAGCCCAAGTCTATAAATAGACTTATTTTTTCATAACACACAGACAGAGATAGGAGAAAAGACAGAGAGATTAGAACTCAGAGATTTTTTGATTCTCTAGAGCATTCTTCTTCAACCTTTCTTTCAGAACAGAGTGAAGCAAAGAAGGAAAGCATTCGGCCTCGCCATCAGTGTCCAAGTGCGTCGATACCTTTCTGGTGACTTAGTTCTTCCAAGTTGTTCATCTTCAAGCAGCGATCTTCATCATCATCGTATGGTCCAAGGAACAAAGTGATCATTTACAGATCAGACTTCTACAGCAATACTTTCCCAGAATCAAATTTGTACTTCTTGTACTCTTCCTCGTTTTATTTTCAAATTTTGATTTTTCAGGCATTTTGTTAAGTGAAACAAAAATGACGACTCTGCTGGGGACGACCTTCTCCTCTGACGAGGAGGCAATTGCTCAATACGATGATGTGTCGATTGGATCGACAAAGAAGACTCTGGTTGTACACTTCGACCAGACTGCTTATGAAGGGATGCTCCGAACTGGGGGTGGTTCTCGCTACTCCAATGTTCAAAAATCTCGTAAAGCACGAAAAGTTTGGATTCCTAAATCTAAAATAGCTTCTGATCTCTCTGTTGCTGCTAGTGGCAAGGGAATTCTTTCCACTCCTGTCGTAGGGGCTCCCGTTTGTATCGAGGCAGTCCTTACTTCAGAGTTGTACTCAAAGTGTGACGATTTATCTCCCGTTTGTAACGGTGAAGATAATTAGGTTTCACGTCCACTACGTAAGAACCAGGTTTTACGCTCAGTGGGTAAAAACCAACTTTTACGCTCAGTACATAAAGATGAGTCTCCCATTTGTAATTAGGCAAACTCTAACGATTGTGCTTCTGGGTGTAAGAATCAGTCTCCCGTCGGTGACGTGGTAGGCTCAAATAAATTATGCTCCTCGCGTAAAACAAAATCTCCCGTCTGTAACGTGTAGATAACCAACTTTTACGCTCTACACGTAAAGGTAAATCTCCTGTCTTTGACAGTGTAGATAAAATTTGCAATGATATTTTTACATCTAATGTGATTGTACCTAAACGTGTGCAGCGTAAAAATGTTGTTGGTAAAGCTTCAGTTCTACACCAACAGCCCTCTTATACTGCTCTACGCAAAGTACCAAATCTACAAATTACACGCAATGAAAATGGAGTCCTTCGTGCTAAAAAATCTCAAGATTTACGCACACAACTCCAAACGCGTAGAAATGTACAATTTGGTTCTGCGAATGCAGCCAGTAATCTTCTTTATACACAGGGGACTAAACGTTTTTCCACCCCAAATGTAATAAAGAAGACTACTCCCTCCACTCCTTCTGACTTACGTGAATTGCTAATGCAAAAGCGTAAGAATAGACAATCTCCGGTGACATTTTCCCAAGAAAAACATCATTGTGATTATCACCAGGTTGTAATCAATTGTTGTTGTTCGGCTTCAAAACGGTCAGTTTTTGATCGATTGAGTTTTAATGTGTCTCAACAACAAACTGAAGACCAAGAACATGAGTTGTCATATGTGTCAGTGAACATGGCATCTCATACTAACAGAGGACGACGTCCAAGACGAAATACGTCCCAGACGAAATACGTCCCAAACCCCAGGTCAGCAACAGTTCAACAGGCTTCTTGATTCTTTTGAGGGAGTATATCAGAACACTCGATCAAGAAGACAAAGACAAATGCAGACTTCTGATTCAGAAGCTGGGGTACTCAATCTTTTGAGTCCGAGACTGACAGTGTCGATTCATACTTCTATACTGATCCTTCTATATCTTCAAGAGAAGTTGAATCCTACGCTGTTAGAGATGAACCAGAGACCTCATCTGTTAATACAGAACAGCATCTCACTGCCGTTGAGCAATCACTGAAAGACATCTTAACATGGTGCAAAACATGCATCAGATAATATTGAATCAGTAAACTGCTCAGCCGACAGTAATAGCACCAGTACCAGTAGCAGCACAAACTCAAGATAGTCAAGGGGCTGATATACCTTTGAATGTTCAAAAGCCTGCTGTCAATCAAAATTTTGCTTCTCCAGATCCTATTATTCCAGAAGATGTACCATCTCCGGTGGGGATTACGGTACATCCAACAACTACTCAATCAAATGTGCTTCCGCAAACTAGTGAGGCCATTCAAGCAGTACGTGAACTCAAGGCACAGTTTGAAGTCTTGAGGCACAAGGATCAACTCCAGAGGTTAGGGATTAAGCAACCTTATCCTCCTCATTAGAATGATTTACCCTTTCCACCAAAATTCAAGCCACAATCCATGGTATTATTTGATGGGAGGGCTTCCCCTAGTCAATATATCAATTATTTTGATATTATGACCGTACATCTGCAGAAAAATGATGCTCCTCTCACTCGAGTGTTCATTGGTTGCTTGACGGGTTCGGCTTATGATTGGTATCGAAGTTTACCCGACAATTGCATTTCGTCTTTCGACGAATTTAAGGCAATATTTCTCTCCCGCTTCTATGAAGGAGGTATGGACATGAACATGTCCTCCTTGATAGAAATCAAGCAAAAGGAGAAAGAAGATACTCGGACATTCATTAAATATTTTCGACAAGCTACTTTAAAGATGCCTCCTGGTATGCCAGATTCAGCACTCATTGATACATGCAAGATGAATCTGCGACCATCTATTGCTGTTTTTACGGGTTCTCAATTCACAGATTGGGCTTCGTTCATCATAGCAGCAGTTTCTGCCGAGACCAATGGTAGGTTGGCTCGTGAACATGGGATGATTTTTGCCTCAGATGATAGAGGAAAGAAAAGTAATCCTGGTAATAACCCCGGTAATCGTAATGTGAAAGGAAAAGATACCCTCATGGTTAATCTTTCCAAGAATAAAACGATGCCGAATAGTCAGGAATCTTCCAGGCCAAAGGAAGAATACTCTTTTAATGAGAGTGACATCCCAGGGATATTTCAATGTCTGGTAAAGAGTGGAAAACTTCAGATTCCAGAGCCAAAGAGGCCTAATGAGGTGAATCTAACTGACAATCCCAAATATTGTATCTATCATAGATACATTAATCATCCTACCAGTGCTTGCTATGTCCTGAAGAAGAAAATCCAGGAGCTGATAAATGGCGGTGCTATCGCCTTAACTAATGACGACCATACGGTTACAACCAATATGGTTTCTCTTCAATTCGGGGATTTTCTTCCACAGCAAGTAGCAGATGGAATCATCCCAATCCCGAAGGCGACGATGAAGATTGTGAATATCTCGCCTCCTAGAGAAGAGAATGACGGATTGCTGCCTCTTACCTTAAAAATGGTGAAATTATGTGGGTACATCCTGACTTAATACCTGAATTGGAAAATGAAAGTAAAACTTCAAAATCCAAAAAAGGCAAGAAAGTCAAAACCTGCAACATGATTTCTCATGTTATTCCAGATCCCGACGATTCAGATTATCTATGGGATGGCACTCCTTTGGAAGATAGACTAAGAGGATTGAACATATGTCCTCCAAGTCTAGCTCCTCCTACCAAACTCAAGCTTACTCATCAGCAGTGGTTAGCTATGAATAGTGTCCCTTTATACCGGGCACAACAAGTCTTCGCTGCTTACGAGAAAGCTCCTACAGGGATTTTTTCTCGTATCCCGAATCCTTCTTCTTCTGTAGTTACAGAGACATCTATTCCTCATTCTCATGTGGATACAGAGATCTCTTCTTCTTTCTCTGTGGAACCATTTGTTAAAAGTCTGCTGCCCATTCATCTATACAGTCAGCAATATGTCCTTCTCATGAAGAAAATGGGTTATGACTTTCAGAAGGCAGAAGGTTTGAATTATGATAAATGAATATGACTTCCTTTACAAATTCAAAATCAAAAATCCACTGTTGGATTGGGTTCTGAAATTCCTCACAACAAACCTTATAAGAAAAAGGCTAAAGGGAGGAAGACTAAATTCTGTAATATGGTACTTCCTTCTCTTGAGTCTGAAGAAGAAACTTTTACTAGTACAAGATCCGGGAAGGAGTACCACAAAGATTATGAGGGATCTTCCAAAGAAGCAGAAGATGTAGTGGAAACACTACCAGCTCAACCTTCTCCTGTTCCTGCTAAACCCTCGGTGGTTGAGAAGAGGAAACAGAAAGCAGTACGTTTTGACGTTCCATTAAAGTCTGCTTCCAGTCAGGGGGTGGTGATAAAACCTTACAAATTTGATATTCTAGCTCAGTTAGCCAATACTCCGGCTAGACTATCCATATTTGAACTGCTTCGTCTTCTTAGAGAAAGCAGGGAGACTTTGAGTGAAGCTCTACTTCAGGCAGATTCATGCTTGGCTCAACTCAAGAGTCCTGATAATACTCCAGTGTCGTGTCCGCAATATCATAGTGTGATGGAAGTAATTCCCAATATCATCTTTACACAAGAAGATATGTTGTTGAAGCATAACAAACATAACAGACCTCTGTGCTGCACTGGATATATTGGATCTACTGAAATTGACAGGATTTACATCGATCCTGGGTCGTCAATTAGCATAATCCTTCAAAGTATGCTAAGACCCCTGAGGATTTCTACTAGTGACCTGACTTACACTAGTACTACGATAGTTGGTTTTAACTCTGGCAAGAGTAAACCACTGGGGAAGATTCGTTTGAAGATTTAGATTGGCGATCTGCGAACTATGGTAACCTTTTATGTTATCAACTCAGATGTATCCTACAATATTCTTCTTGGAAGATCGTGGATTTATGAACACAATATTGTGCCTTCAACTCTCCACCAATGCTTCAAGTATATGGATTCTCAAGGAGTTGTAAATACTGAATTTGCTGATATCAATCCCTTTAAGGGTGTCGAAGCCTATTTTTCTGATTCAAGGCTTTATAAACAAGAACATGTGGAAGAGATATCAGACATGGCTGAAGATCAATCTTTTATTGAAGATCAGCCTATTAATGAAGATCCGCCAGAAGAACAACCTTTGAAGATCATAGTCAAGGGACGAATCCAATCCCAATCTGTCAATGATCAACCATTGGTAATCAAGGTTAAAGGAAGAACTCAAGCTTCATCTGAGGAATCAGTAAATGTTCCTACTAAGAGCCAAGTTCAACCTTTTTTGATTAAGGTCAAAGGGCGTACCTCTTGTACGAATGATCCAGAACCATCATTGATTGTCAATCTTGGCAAATTTACGCAGAAGACGCATAGCAGTCAAATCGTAAATAATGTAAATATTGATCATTCTGTACTTTTTGATATTAATGAAGATTTCCTTTTCGAGTATATGGCTGCCAAGTTTATTGAAAGAATGACTTTATCTTCTGATAATCAAAGTCATCAATCTAAAGACGACATAGAACCAAAAGAAACATTATACATCATAAAGAAAATTCCTTTCCTCTTCAGGTTGATGTTGGACCTTATGATCAAAAGTTCTTAACATCTTCTCCTTATCTACTTTCGGTAGTTACCCAATCACAAGCTTGTGTAACTTATAGACGTCATGAAGAATCTTATTTCGTGGTTCCGTCTGATAAAAAAACAAGCGCCAAATTATTTTTGGCTTGGCTAGAAATATACATGTTGCTCAGACAGATGATCTGAAAGATAAAGATAAAGGAAGAATCCGAATTGACAAATATAGTCAACAATCCATCAAGATCATTCAGAATATGGGATATGATTTGAAGACTATACAAGTTCTCAATCAGGGCAAAGGTAGACGACTTCCGTTGTGTGGTGATCCGTTTTACCAGAAGACTCGTCATGGATTGGGATATGACCCGTCCCATATATTTAATGACGATATGCAAGAATAATTCTCTTCTAATTCCTCACAATTATTTGATGAATTTGAGCAGGTATTTTTAACTTATATGGTTCAAATTGATGATGAATCCGAGCCATTTGAAAATGCCCCTTGGGCCCAACAAATGGACACTCAATGGAAACTTCATTTTGAACGGTGACAGCCACCTACAGAGGATGAGGTTGTCCAGATTGATGTTGGAGATGAAACTACGTCCAAACCAATATTCATCAGTAAGAACCTTTCTGACGATGAAAAGGAAGAGTTGATAAAACTGATCAAAGAATATATTGACATCTTTGCATGGAGTTATGAGGATATGTCGGGTCTAGATCCTAAAGTTGCTATTCATAAGCTCAATATTTTGCATAACGTCAAGCCTGTAAAACAACAGCAACGGCACTTTAGACCAGATATGATGGATGCAATCGAAGCAGAAGTCAAATGTGGATTTGTGCGTGAAGAGCAACACCCGGTTTGGATTGCCAACATTGTTCCTGTTATGAAAAAGAACGGAAAAGTCTGGATTTGTATAGATTATCGAGATCTTAATACGGCTTGTCCAAAGGACGAATTTTTACTTTTCATTACTGATGTCATGATAGACAATACATGCGGTTTTGAACGTATGTCTTTCATGGATGGATTTTCAGGATACAATCAGATCAAGATGCACCCAGAAGATGAGAAACATACTTCTTTTCGAACATCCCTCGGAGTTTACTATTATACGGTTATGCCGTTTGGTCTTAAAAATACCGGTGCTACATATCAACGGGCTATGAGCAACATCTTTCAAGAGCATCTCCGGAAGACAGTTGAATGTTACGTAGATGACATCGCTGTTAAAAGTCGATCAAAAGATGATCATATTCAAGACTTAAAGACAGTATTTGAATTGATGTGTCAACATCAATTAAAAATGAACCCTACTAAGTCTTTCATAGGGGTTTCTAGTAGCAAGTTTTTAGGATTTGTTATTACTTCTCAGGGTATCCATGTTGACCCTGATAAAGTTAAAGCAATCCTCGAAATGCGTCCTCCTCGCAATCTGAAAGAGCTCCGTAGTTTTCAAGGCCGCATTGCTTATATCAGGAGATTTATATCTAATCTCTCTGGAAGATGTCAACCTTTCTCCCGTCTATTAAAGAAAGGTGTATCTTTTGTCTGGGATGAAGCGTGTCAAGAAGCCTTCAATGATATTAAACAATACCTTACAAATCTACCTGTTATGGTACCTCCAGTGGTAGGAAAACCATTTTTATTATATGTTCGAGCCTTGGATCATTCACTTGGTGCTCTTCTCGCACAGAAAAGTGATATGGGTCATGAACAGGCGATTTATTATCTTAGCCGAATGATGGTTGGAGCTGAACACAGGTATACTCCTGTAGAAAAGCAATGTCTGGCTTTGGTTGTTGCCGTACAAAAGACAAGACATTATGTGACAGGACAAACTATTCATGTCATCTCCAGAATAAATCCTATTCGGGTATTGATGAGAAAGCCGAGCATTCTTAATTCCAGATTAGCTACTTGGGCGATGTTGCTCACTCCTTATGATATGGTTTATGTGCCTCAAAAATCAGTAAAGGGTCAAGCATTAGCTGATTTCTTAGCTGCTCACCCTATACCAGAAACATCAAAGTTATATGAGGACATTCCAGATGAAGTCGTCGATTGCAACATGATTTTGAAGAATGATATATGGCAATTATATTTTGATGGAGCATCACGAATAGGACCTAAAGGCAACATTGTCTCTGGGGTAGGAATCGTCTTGGTTTCTCCTGACAAAATGGTCATATACCGTGCCTATTCTCTCAATGAGCCATGTTCCAACAATGTAGCAGAATATAATGCTCTATTGATTGGTCTCCAAGTAGGAAAACAATTGGATATTGAGTTCCTAGAAGCTTATGGAGATTCTAAATTGATTGTTAATCAAGTTAGAGGGACTTATGAGGTCAGAAACCCTGATCTCATCCCTTACCATCAAGTGGTAGTCGAGTTGGTCCTTTCATTCAAAGGATTCTTCATTGAATTTGTACCACGTTCTCAGAATGTTGAGGCTGATGCTCTTGCTAGTCTAGCTGCAGATTTGGCTGTTCCAATCCGAAGGCAAACTTTGTTGGACCGAGATCTGTGCTGTATCAAGAATAATCTGTATATTGAACAAAGTTATACTACAGAGACTAGTTCCCAACAGAGGGATTGGAGAACTTCATTCATTGACTATGCGGTTTATGGAATTTTGCCTGAAGATCCAAAAGAGGCTGCATCAATTAAGAGACGATCATTTCGATTTTATTATGATTCGTCTTTACATATGTTATATCGTCGATCATATGACGGACTCTTACTGCGTTGTCTCTCAGAAAGCGAAGCCAAACAAATACTACGAGAGGCTCATGATGGTGTTTGTGGTGCTCATCAACCAGGTCCTAAATTACAAGACCGTATTCGAAGAATGGGGTATTATTGGCCTTCTATGATAGCAGATGCTGTAGACTATGCCAGAAGGTGTAAAGCATGTCAAATTCATGCTGATTTTATTCATCAACCGTCTAAATTTCTACATCCTACAGCAGCTTCTTGGCCCTTCGAAGCTTGGGGTATGGATTTCATTGGTCCTATTAACCCTCCTTCTGTTAAAGGATATCGGTTCATATTAGCTATAACCGATTACTTTTCTAAGTGGGTAGAAGCAGTTCCTCTTGTTGAAGTAAAAACATCTAATGTGATCAGCTTCATCAAATATTATGTCATTTATCGCATCGGGATTCCTCGACGAATAATTCATGACAATGGTCCACAATTCGCCAGTCAGGCATTTTATCGGTTCTGTGATAAGAATCGAATTCAAAATTTGGCTTCTACGGCTTATAATCCAGCTGCTAATGGTTTAGCCGAAGTTTTCAACAAGACGATCATCAAACTTCTCAAAAAGTTCGTCTCTTCTAATAAACGTGATTGGAATGAGAAACTTGGAGAATGTTTATGGGCTTATCGAACGACAGTCCGAACTCCTACTGGTTTTACACCATTTTTATTGGTCTATGGATGTGAGGCTGTCCTTTCCTTGGAAATCCAAATTCCATCTCTACGAATAGCCATTGCTAATGAGCTAACTATAGAGAATAATGATTGCTTACGACTCCAAGAACTTGAAGGATTGGATGAGAAGCATCTTCAAGCACAACAGCATATTGAGCTATATCAAGCCCGTATATCTCGAACTTTCAATCATAAAGTTAAAGAGAGGGTGTTCAAGGTTGGCGAACTAGTATTGGCTGTTCGAAGATCGATGGTGAAGACTCACAAAAGCAAAGGAAAATTCCAAGCAAAATGGGAGGGTCTTTATGTTATTGAGACTATATTTTCTAATGGTGCCTATCGGTTATCAAAGCCTAATGGGGATCTGCTCATGATGCCTATCAACGACAAATTCCTCAAGAAATACTATATATAAAGAAGAAGGCGGATAAAAATAAAATTTCTTTATTTATTTTTGTTCTGAACAAAATTTTAAGGACCACTGCCTCCCTTATTGAATACATAATCAGCCAATGCTTCGAAGGTATCATTGCCTGAGTTCATGAAAAATCTGCAGGCAACCATCCTCAGTGCCTCTTCTTCAGGAGTTCTCCTTGGCTCTACTAAGAAAGCAAAGATATCTTGTGGTGGCTTGGGAGTATAAGAGTTTTCGTCTACTTCGATTGTCCATGTCACAATTGGCTCAGCGGAGTGCGTCTCGACGACGTCCTCAACTTTCCTGGAGACTTCATTCTTTTGCTGCATATCCTTGGAAGACATTTCCAATAGAGGAGTGGAAATAAGAATGAAATATTACAAAGAGTTTTCGCCTATTTGTAGGAGAGATCTGTTGATGAACTGGTCTTTGAAAACAACCTTTCATTCCCGAAAAGGTCTATCCGTCCATTCTATCAGGTTCATTCATTTAATTATGGAATTGAATCAATGTTTTCTTTTCCCGAAAGTTATGTTGATTCATTCATACATTGATATGGACCTATATACTCATGACTTCTGTCTCCTTATTCCCCAGCTACCAAGGTTTGGTTAAGCTGGTTTCTCGTCTCCTGAGAGAGGGATTCTAAATCTTCTATTTTATTAACTGATTAAAAAGTAGGATTCGTTATTTATCATGTCTTCATGACCTCTGAATGAATATTAAATCCACTTACTTTCCTTATCTATCATTTCCATCTGACCTCTGCATAGATATTAATCTACTTTTCTTTGAGTTCTTACGTACTGTCATGTCCATATTACCTCTGATAGTATTGTATACTCTAAAAACAGAAAATAAGATTTTATTATCTATCATGTCCATATCACATCCAGATAGATACAAATCATTGAGCATAGAAGACTTATCATTTCCATTCCCATATCATCAAAAAAGTCTATTACATTTCTTAGATTTTCTTACAAGTTATAATGGAAATCTATTACATTCTTGGATTTTCATTCTATACACACAACGATAGCCTAATGGAGATCTATCTCTTCTTTGGATCCTCTTCGTCGGATTCGTTGTTAGTGTCAATTCTTTGGTGTCTGAGCCTCTATGGCGACCAGAACAGTAGGAATCAAACTCTGGTCTTCTCTCTCAGACGAGAGGAGAATCCCAGAGTATGGCAGCCCGAAGACGTGTTGCTGCCAATACAACTGGTGGAGGAATGACGGCCTCTCAAAGGAGATAAGAATGTATCCAGCATTGGGATACAATTCCTAGTCCTACCGTGAAAGGAACTCTACTACCCAATTTCTCGGGATAGAGTTAACTCCACCATCCAACTCTCCGTGTATAAAGGCTCTTCCTACCAACAGAGGAAGACCCTTCTATCTCACGAAGAGTTCTGAGTTGTCTGATTTGTGCGTCAAAAGCACATGAGCTCCCTGATGTTGATGTCAGAAGCACGCTCTTCACAGCGTCAAAGTCACTAATGCCGGTTCTGGAAAAACTCTTTAGCCAAACTTCTGCAGAAAACAACAAAGAAGAAGTATTTTAAACAGAAGTACCATCAGATGCGTATGAGACGCTAACTAAAAACAAAAACAGATGCTCATGCGTCTTGTCTTATCTTCAACAGACTATAAGGCATTTTATGCCAGTGTCTCAGGTATACCACTATTTAGCAAGGCTTTTTACGCTAGCGCTTCAGCAAGGCTTTCACGCTAGCACTTCAACAAGGCTTTTACGCTAGTGCTTCAGCAAGGCTTTTACGCCAGTGCTTCTGGTGTACCACTATTCAGCAAGGCTTTTATGCCAGTACTTCAGAAACTTCAAAGGCAGATAATTGCTTACGATCAAACTTACCACTTAGGTCAAATGGTTTGGCTCTAATAGTAGATGAATCTGCATCTGGTGATTGGGTGTACAAAGGAACGTCATTGGAAAGCATCGCCATTGTCATTTGTTGGAGAACGACATTGCGAAAAGTTATCTTCAGAGGAATGAGAATGAGAATATATGAAACATTCTCGGCTATTTATAAAGGCTGAAGAAACTGTTGGGAGTCTATTTCGGGAAAAGATCCTATTGAAAGGCTCTCGTGACCACAAGACAGACGCCACGTGTCGGTTTGTTTCTTGGGAATGAACAACCATAGAAGCAGTCAAAAGAGGTGTTGAACAGTTCTATGTACCAACATATGAGATTAACATCAAAACTTTATTTATAAAAAGGGGGGAGTGGACCCCTACATATAAGAGAGTCGCAATACAAGGAATATCATTTTCTCTCTCCTTCGTTGGGTTGACGAAGGGAGGCACCTAACTCGCACATGTTATGAATCCCGGAGCGACGCATCAGATTCAAAAATGCTTCTGCATCTCCTGAGCCCTCATATGCAGTCGGGGGACCACCATCGATGCGACTGAAGACTGCTGGAGTTAATCCAAAACACTCTACAAAGTTGCGTGCTCGCTCAAAGTCAATCCTTGAGCCCGAAGCCTCTTCATTGTTAATCTCCTTCTTTGGCGCCATGTCACTATGGAGATGAATGACAGGAGTGAAGAATTTCTTCTCATTTATACGGTTAAATCAACTCTCCATATTCCTCATTGGAAACTGTTCATTATTAATGCAAACTCGGGGAAGTGAAAAGGCGTTCGAAAGTTTCGAGAAGAAAATTCATTGTGACGGTTAAATGTTGACCGACACTATTTAATGATATTTTACGCCGACTGTTGAATATCCCCGCTTTTACGCGGATGACTGTTGCATATCCCGAATTTTACGCTAACTGGTCAAATCTCAACTTTTACGCTTCTGTTCAAAGTGTTTCGAATTATGAAGACATTCGAAAACTTTGAAGGGGGTCTTGTAGGAGCGTAAAAAGTGCTTCACAGAATGAGTCAAAGTGATAGATCATTCTACTCAAATTGATCTACTTTACGCCGCAGGGAGGTTAAACATTTTATGCCCAAGTCAAGGCTAATCGCTTTTACGCCTAAAGCAGCCAGGGTCAAGACATTGGTTTTACGCCTAAAGACAGGCTAACCCTCCTTTTACGCTGGACAAAGCTGTCAAAATCTTGTATTTAATGCAAAGTCTGACATGAAGATATTGATGATGGCATATACCACAGATTTCGAAGGAATTTATTTTATACAGAGACCAATGTTGTCGTTTAGTATGTGGACTGAGCTACTTTACGCTCACACTATGGCTTCTTTTACGCACGGAGATTATATGAGTTTTTACGCTCGAAAGTCGACGTGTGCGTAAAGTCTATTTGGTCTACTTTACGCTCAAGGTTATTCAATAACCACTTTACGCGGGAAATCTATGACAGGGCTGTTTTACGCCTAGTCTACTACTTTACGCTCAGAGTACATTGGGGTTGTTTTACGCCCTATTCTTCTTCACCAGTTGAGAACGTGGTCTGCCTACATAGCTTTCATGCCACACATCTCGAAGAACGTGTGTACGTGCATCCTATTCTTACTGAAATGATGGGACACGTGTCAACATATACAGACGATGACTTCGGTCGTGGGTGGCAGTTGTTAGCGTAAAGACAGAACTTTTGCTGAGTTTTTACGCACAAGAGCCCAAGTCTATAAATAGACTTATTTTCTCATAACACACAGACAGAGACAGAAGAAAAGACAGAGAAATTAGAACTCATAGATTTTTTGATTCTCTAGAGCATTCTTCTTCAACCTTTCTTTCAGAACAGAGTGAAGCAAAGCAGGAAAGCATTCGGCCTCGCCATCAGTGCCCAAGTGCGTCGATACCTTTCTGGTGACTTAGTTCTTTCAAGTTGTTCATCTTCAAGCAGCGATCTTCATCATCATCGTATGGTCCAAGGAACAAAGTGATCATTTATAGATCGAACTTCTACAGCAATACTTTCCCAGAATCAAATTTATATTTCTTGTACGCTTCCTCGTTTTATTTTCAAAATTCGATTTTCCAGACATTTTGTTAAGTGAAACAAAAATAAAACGAGGAAGAGTACAAGAAGTACAAATTTGATTCTGGGAAAGTATTGCTGTAGAAGTCTGATCTGTAAATGATCACTTTGTTCCTTGGACCATACGATGATGATGAAGATCGCTACTTGAAGATGAACAACTTGGAAGAACTAAGTCACCAGAAAGGTATCGACGCACTTGGGCACTGATGGCGAGGCCGAATGCTTTCCTGCTTTGCTTCACCCTGTTCTGAAAGAAAGGTTGAAGAAGAATGCTCTAGAGAATCAAAAAATCTCTGAGTTCTAATCTCTCTGTCTTTTCTCCTGTCTCCGTCTCTGTTATGAGAAAAATCAGTCTATTTATAGACTTGGGCTCCTGTGCGTAAAAACTCAGCAAAAGTTCCATCTTTACGCTAACAACTGCCACCCACGACCGAAGTCATCGTCTGTATATGTTGACACGTGTCCCATCATTTCAGTAAGAATAGGATGCATGTACACACGTTCTTCGAGATGTATGGCATGAAAGCCATGTAGGCAGACCACGTTCTCAACTGGTGAAGAAGAATAGGGCGTAAAACAACCCCAATGTACTCTGAGCGTAAAGTAGTGGACTAGGCGTAAAACAGCCCTGTCATATATTTTCCGCGTAAAGTGGTTATTGAATAACCTTGAGCGTAAAGTAGCCCAAATAGACTTTACGCACACGTCGACTTTCGAGCGTAAAAACTCATATAATCTCCGTGCGTAAAAGAAGCCATAGTGTGAGCGTAAAGTAGCTCAGTCCATATACTAAACGACAACATTGGTCTCTGTATAAAACAAATTCCTTCGAAATCTGTGGTATATGCCATCATCAATATCTTCATATCAAACTTTGCATTAAATGCGAGACTTTGACAGCTTTGCCCATCGTAAAAGGAGGGTTAGCCTATCTTTAGGCATAAAACCAATGTCTTGACCCTGGCTGCTTTAGGCGTAAAAGCGATTAGCCTTGTCTTGGACGTAAAGTGTTTAACCTCCCTGCGGCGTAAAGTAGATCAATTTGAGTAGAATGATCTATCACTTTGACTCATTCTGTGAAGCACTTTTTACGCTCCTACAGAGTGAAGTGGAATCGACCGTGCCACAAAATCACGCTTTGGTCAAAAGATATCGCCGTCAGGGCTATCCGTGACCAAATCGATAATTTATTGACAAAATTAAGTTCTACAAATTAAATAAAATACTGGAAGAACTAATTAATTTCTGGGAAAAAATATGTCGTAGAGCTTTGTGTTAGCTTTTCGAAACTTCAAGCGATTCGTGATTTCGATTTCTGGTTCTCCGAAAATCTCGAAAACACCGAAACGTGTCAAGTTTCGGACAACCGACATCTAAGAATTTTACAGAAATTAAGGTTCAGAAATTACAAAAATAAATTATATATTCAGAAAATATACCTCAATACGCTTTTATAAAAAAAACGGCGCACGAAAAGCTTTTCTGGTTTGGCGGCAATCACTTCAGAAAGTTGAAGAACAATCTCTCTCAAAGTCGGCATGAATTAATTAGGGTTTACGAAATACTTATATATATATATATATATATATATATATATATATATATATATATATATATATATATATATATATATATATATATATATATATTTGGGAGAGAGAGTGTAAAACCCCTAAATTTCTACTTTTTTATTATTAAATTTGGTACTGATTTAAAATTTTGTATTGTATGTCACGTAGTCGTATTGTACGTCGTGTGCGAAATTTTGTTTTTTCATAATTGCTCGACGAGTGCGAATATGTGCAAGCGTACATATTTTTGAAAAACATTTTTATATTTTTTTGAAGTAATATAGATAATAATTATTTCCAGCTATCATTTTCAAGTTTATGATTTTTATTATGAAAAGCCTTTCATTTATACAGTTATAATAATAAGTAATTTTTCCTATAAAATATTATATTAGAAAAGTATATTTATGTAAATATTATTTGTACATACATATATATTTAGTAATTATTTATTAGTTTATTTTAAATAATAATGTAATTTTTGAAATTATTATTATTAGTCTTTTTGGAAAATATATTTTAAAATTATTGTGGCAATTTAAACCTTGATTTGAAATTTGGATTTATTTAAATAGTTAAATATTTGAAATTTGACTTATCCCATTGATTTTAAACTAAAAATTTAATTTGATTTAAATTGGATTTGTATTTAGATTTGAAATTGATTGATTTTAAATTAGTAGCAATTATCTATTAGGGATTTAAATCTTTTCCTAATCCTATCCAACTGGGAATTCCCACATCCTATAAATAGGCAGGTACTCCTCCATATTATTTTCTCCACAAATCCTTCCACAAAATTTTCACAAAGTGTACGTACATCGTGTCAGTGTCCATCTCTTCCGTGTCAGTCATGACGGCCTCGGGTCCGACCCCGGGTGACTCTCTTATTCCACTCTTTTTACAATTATAATTATTCTTCGGTGTCGGACACATTCCGACACAATCGAATTCCTAATCCTATGTCCTAACCTTCACAACCCATCCAGCCTCCTCTTCTCCATCCCGACCACGACAACCACTACCACCAAAAAATTGGCCAATCAGCACAACCACTGCCACCCAACCCGCGCCAAAACTCCTTTTCCTGACTATGGCCACCCAGCCACTGGTAACACCGTCGCAAGACACCCGACAAACAGACCACCACAGCCCAACGCCCAAACCACCACCATCGCCATCCCGACATCCCTCCGGTGGCCGAGCGCCACCGCCGACAAGCCCAAAACCCTCAAAATAAAAACCCTAACCCACACCCCCTTACCTCTGCCATCCGCCGTCCGCCTGGTTCCCGCACCACCAAATCAGCCGGCGCCGCCTCGAGCATGCGCAGCGTCCGTCGCCCTCTTCCCTTCGCTCCCGCGCCGCGCTCGGCATTGCCTCCAGCCGGCGGTGACAGCTCCTCCGATCCCTCCGCCGATCCTTTCTTCCTCTTCTCCGCTCCACTCCGCCGCCCCGTCTCGCCCTTTCCGGCGCCGTCGCGACCTTCCTCCCTGGCCGCCCACCGACGAGCCCCCCAAAACCCTCCGCCAAGCCCGATCCTCTCCGCCGCTTGCGCGCGCCGCGCCACGGCCGCACTCCGCCGCCCACTCTCTTTCCCGAAGCCTCACTCCTCCGCTCACTCTCTCTCCCCCCTTGCTCTTCCTCTCTCTCCCGATTTTTTTCTCCTTCACTTCTCTTATTTCTCTCAATTCCTTTCTTTTTTATTGTGTCATTTTTTAAGCTGTGACTCTCCCTTTGGAGAGGAGGCCTGATGGTCTATTACTTCTGGTTTTGTTTTTTTCTTTTTGTTGTTTTTTTTGTGTTTTATGTTTATTATTATTTTATGTTGTTATTTATTTATTTATTAACAATGGAATGTTTGGTTATAATTAATAGTATGTTTTCAGGATATGTTTATTTAATCCTTAGTTTATTAATACCATAGGTGTTATCTTTACAAATTAACTAAATTATGTATATATTTGGTATTGCTAATAGTGTATAATTATTGTCGTCATGTTTATTCTATATTTATTATAGTTATTTTCTATTATAATAATTGTTATCAAAATAATTATAGGTAAATTATATATTTTCTAAAAGGTTATATCATGAGGCTTGATCTACACCTATATTGTAAAGTATAATAATTTTCTAGATTATTCAGTATTTAATTAAAAGTATTTTTGACCCATAAAGGGTAGTTTCCAAATTTATGAAATAATTTACGAGTCTTTTCAAATATTTATTATTACTATTATTTTTACTAATAAGATATAGTATTTTACCTAGAAATCCTATTTGGGACAAATTGGAGTTTTACCTAAAAACAATTTTATTATTTTTCAAAAATTATCTAAAAACTATTTTTAAGCTAATAAGAAATATTTTCAAGCATTATAAATTTCTTTTATATATTATTTATCAAATTTTCCTTGATTATCCTTCTGTCCATAATCAATCCCACTTTTTCTATTCTCTCACCAATTCTGAACCACCTCATATCGTTCCTAGCTGATTTGACCCTTCCGGACCCAATGGGACTGTCTGTGCTACCACCCGAGGCCACCTTGCATAATTGTTGCACAGAAGTTGCAGTTCGTGCCACATTGAGCATTACAGTACACCAGGCGTCCTATCAGGCAAGATACCTTGCCATTTGCTGTTTATTTATTTTAGCTCGTATTCATGCATTATTTATTTTTTTATGCAAAATAAACTGTGATACATGGCATAACCTGTTAGAACTTATTGTTCATTTATATTTCCTGCTATGCATTATTTTTCTTACACATTAAACCTAGATTTAAGGGACCACCTTTGTGTGTTGCATTCATTGGACTTGACACGTTGTACCACGAAGTTGTGTGTCGCATGTAGAACACGGACATGCGTGACTGGCTGGCCACCGGTGCATATAAGCCGTGCGATAGGAATAATCGCTAATAGAGATTGTATGCTAGTTTGACTTAGCGGTTATAGTGGTTTTGTGTTGTGGATACAACACAGTAGGCATTGGGCGGGGAGGACAATTCCTTAGCGTATGGGCTTCGATGCACTTTTCTTTGTGACCCGAATTCTCCGCTGGAGATACGGGGTTGATGATCCATGATTACTGACGGCCACTGACGTTCTGCGGAACGTTATGCTCTTATTGATTGGGCCTCTAGTGCCCCAAGGGGGGACCATGCCGATCTTATTCAGCCAGGGCCCATGTGTAGGAAGGATTGTTCTTAACTACATTTCACTTAGAACGGTCAAGCACCTTTATCCGTTAGGTACGAGTACTTTCGGTTTGGGTATTTGTATCTGACCGTGGCTTGGAACAATAACTTGTCGCGGATTAGTTCGTCACATCTTGTCCTTGTTTGGTTGTAGGTGTGACTTACTACTTCGATGAGAATGTATTGAACCTTGTTTGGGTCCGGATACCATATTGGATTCATAGCATGGAAAGATACGTCACCGTGAATTAGTTTACCATCTCCTGTCCTTGTTTGGTTGGAGGGATGGTAAGCTAGTTCAATAGGTGCGTATTGGACCACGTTATAATCCAATTGACTTATTTATTTGAGCAATATTTATTCAGTTTATATGGCATGATATTATGTGTCTTGTTACGTCCCTCTGAGGACCTGGTTATCTCGTCAGGTGTGTGCTCTTGTCTTTTGCAGGTGTTCTAGCTCTAGCCGTGATCATCACTATTTCTTCGAGGATGATTGCACTTGGATCGTTTTCGCTTCGTTCGCCAAAAATTATTTCTTTTCTCATGTATTTTCCTTTACTTGTTGGCAGTGGATTTGTCTCCGCCCAACATATTGTATCAAGACAATTTATTCTCATTATATGACAACTTTTATTCATATACTTTGTGTGGATGAGATTAGTTATGGTTCTACTGCATTTTACAGCTTACGTATATTTATTATACGGCTGACATATCTACGTTCCTAGTCCTACGTATTTTGGGACTGGGACGTTACAGAGATAGAGAGAGAGAGGCGGTTACTGTAGCTCCGACAGGTGGGCCCGCCCAGGCTGACTAGGTAACTAATTAGAAATTTGGATTTTTAATTACCAAAAATTATTTATTAATTAGTTTTTAATCTAATAACTCCAAATAAATATGTAAAAATATCAAAAAAATTCATAAAAATTCTAGAAAATATAAAATACCATTATAAACCATAAAAAAATAATTGGGGCCATTTTATCTCACAAGATTGCACAGTAAATTCTAGAAGTCCTAAAAAAAGGTTTTTTCTATATTTAATTATCAAAATAATTTCAAAAAATACCAGATAATTCCTAAAATTCCTAGAGAAAATCTAGAAAATAGTTTTAAGGTTCTAAAGCCCAAATAAAATATTTGGCCAAAAAAATAACCCGGTGTGCCCTCATAGTAGATCCCAAAATTCTTTAAAAAAATAATACTATAGATTAAAATTACCTAAAAATTACCAAAATTCTAGTAAAAATTCAAAAATAATAAAATAACCTATTTGGGGCCATCTAGGGACCATAGAGACCATATATAACCTAATATTAACATATCTCACTTATAGACCTAGGTTCATACTATTGCGATCCCAAAATCAAAATTCCACAAAATCTCTAGTGTTTTCTATTTATTTAGTCAAAATAAAATTTTGGTAGCAGATGCTACAAGTTCTAAGGACAGATTATTGTTAATGTAGGTTCGGATTCCTGAACCCTATCCGATACCCTTCTAGCTGTTGCTTTTCATACCGAGGATACACCCAATGCAAGTTTCATGTTTGCGTTTTATTTAATAATTAAATGTACTGCATCAGTAGAATCATGTATTGTAGTGATACTGATTCACAGTGGATCCCTCTCGAACTCCATATCGATTGATGGATTGATTGATTGCTTCATTGACTCATTGACTCGGGGGTTAATTGGGGGAGTAGTATAACATCTGTGACCAAAGCCATTGTTTATCGATTGCCTCTTTCGCGCTAACCCCTACCGCACAGGGGTTGAGCCATACCGTATACTATCGTTTTGCCAGAATGCTAGTATACATATTGCATCTATCTAGCCGGTCACAGATTATATTATATACTCAAAAGCACTATTGTATATTGCATCATTGTAGCTTCTGGAATATTGCCTGCTGTCTTTTATTATTATTTAGCAAAAAAAATATATATATCTTTTTAAACGGTCTTGCATTCATTTATTATTATCTTAGAATATTAGATGTGAAAATATGTTATTGCTCCCTCCTGACTGGAGACCAACATTTTTAGGTGACTGCGACGATGAGGATCACGCCTTTAGCTCTTTCTACGGACCTGGTCCGAACCCTGACGAGGTAGTTGAACCCGAACAGGGAACCCCAGAGTTTTAGTTGTACCTTGGTTTAGTTTATTTCCCTTTTGCTGTAATAAGGACCATGTAATAATTGAATGCTTGTTTTGTTTGTATTTTTTTAGACTATTTTTCAGATATAATAAAAAGTTATCTATTTTTGCTTTAGTTTTTGTCTGCTTTTGTTCACTGCTTGATACAACTTACTGCCGTCGTCTCACAATGGTGCAGGCTGGACATGATCCGACTGGACCCATTACATTGGGATGGGGTAGTGAAAGCCCTCCATTGGTCAGGTTGTGGGATCCACAAGATCAGTCCTCCTGCTAATGTCAGTTAAATGCTCCAGTCGGCACCCCATTAGTCGGTTCACGCGTCGGTCCTCCTGCTTCATAGAAATTTAATACTTCGGTTTACTAACAGAATCAAAGCTAAAATTTGAATAACTATTAAGGTCGAAAATTTTATATGTATATGGTCGGATTATGTATGCCATCAACTAATAGTCTTCTCTCGTCTAAATTTAAATAAATAAATAAGCTCATAAACATATAAAGGAAGTTGGAAAATTATCATATTTTAAAATTGTTGATAAGCTTATTCTATCTGGCGAGAGTTTATTTTTGAATTGTGTTAGAGACAAATTGTTGAATTTGTTATTTTTATTTGGCTCATCTTAATCTGTGTGTCAAAAACAATTGTGAATGGTTTGTCTTACTAGATTTTTGATGGGGTTGTCAAAGATATTAATTATGTTTTTTTAAATATGTTTTCATGCAAAACAATACAAAAATGTAGGAGGCACTAGAGTAAAGTTTACCATATTTTTTTAGAGAGGGGACTACGTGGGCATATCTTCTACTTCGTCGACTCATGACCAAACCCTAGGGTTTGCTCTCCCATCTTCTGCTTCCGCCGAACCTTTGGGTTTGCTCGCCCTTCTTCTCCTCTCTCTTCCGTGCTTTCTCTCCATCCCTCTCCCCCCCTAATCACCAGTTCCTTGCCCCCTCCACCACACCCCTCCCCCAGGTACCCCGGCCATCCCTAATGTCGACATACAAGGATGTTATCGATAAGATGACCTCCCTCTTTTCCTCACAAAGCCCAAACAGATCGATCTCTCTTTCGGCAAGGGATGGAGTAATAATAGAACACTGGGCTTCTTCTCTAGCAGTCAAACCTTACTCCTCTCTACGTTACACGAGCTTCAATATGTCATCTATACTTTCAAAGATGTGGAAGATGCCGAATACCATCCAAGTATCAGATTTTGATCTCGAAGTCGGTTCCTTTCTCGTGAGACTGGAGTCACCGGAATCGGTTTATAAAGTCATCAATGAGGCACCATGGAGTATAAATGATGATCTCCTTGCTTTAGAAAGATGTGATCCAGGCAAGTTACCGGAGGAGTACAAATTCTAGCATGCCGACCTCTGGGTCCAACTATATAGGATCCTCCCCAAATTCCTAAACAGAGGTGCGGTGGCGAGAATTGCAGAAGCGATTGGATCCCCTAAACCATGCCCGCTGGCCGAGGATAAAATGGAAAACATTCGTCCGAATTAAAATCCTAGTCGACATATCAAAGCCTTTGATAAAACATATATCCACAATCGTCGACGGGAGTACCACCAGCAAAGTGATTGTTAAATTTGAGAGGTTGCCTCGGATATGTTTATTTTGCGCCAGGATTGGCTACACTTATTCATTGTGTAAAGACAAAAAAAGATTCCTATCGCTGGTAGGGGATGACTGGACCGATGAAGAGAAGGCAGGATTACAGGTTCTACTTCAACCAAGATTCAAAGAGGAGGACTTTCATGCAGACAATCTTCGGACGACAAGTCGGCGTCCAATGCATACTTCTGAGGAAGCTCCCTCTCAGCCCCAGAACTCCAAACCCATTGAGTTAGACGGAGGCAGTGGGACGTCCGTCCAAAGCCAACGAACTCAGGCAATCGGAGAGGAGAATACGGCTCAATCTCTCGAAACAACTTCCCAATCGAATCACAACAGCCAACTAAAAAATCTCCCACTGATAAGATATTTCCCACCGCATAGACGAAGAACAGATCAATCTATTAATTCAACATCCACCGATTCAAATCCATCTCAGGTTAATCCCTACTCGGATGGGGCTGACAGTTATGATTCACCATCAATGGGGAGGGACCACTCCGATGCCATGATTACTGAACCTTCTGATTTTTCTGTCTACCAACTGAATCCATAATTTTTGGAGTCAATCCAATCATTCAACACAATTTCCCAAGAGTAAATTGGAATTGTCACGACCCGCACCCTAGAGTTAGGGCACGAGAACGTAACAACGCCCAGCCTACGCCGTAGTGTCGGTGGTAGAACGCTGTCCTAGGTCTCAATGCATCTAACAGTATAAGACTAAACAGTTTATACTTCCCGAATGGGGGTGACATAGCAGATACAAACTCAATCACATCTAAGGTAGAGCATGATAAGGATAGATAAAACATGAAATCCAAAAGAGATACAGGAGATAGAAGTCTAAGTGTCTAAGATACATAAACCCAGAAATACATCTCAAAACTAAATATACAGATACAGTAATCCACAAAATAAATACAATCTCCAGACAAAATGAAATAACTACCTAAGCAACCTCTACTGTGTCTCCTCTAGGCTAGCAGGCAATCCCAGGCTATCTGTAAAATTTATCAACAGGTCCAGTCAGGACTGGAGCGAGTACAGTACATCTCAACAGAACATAGCAGGTTAGAAAATATAAACACGCAGTAGAGTAAAATACAGGATCTGAGGAAATACAGTATGTAAACAGGGAGAGAGACTGTAATAGAAATATCTACTATAAATAGAGAACTAACAGTGGCTAGTGAGTCAGAGTACGAGATAGCACATGTGAACAGGACAGATTTGCACATGATATCGAGGTTGCACAGGAATCTACACTACAATGGAATTGTTCACACGACTACTAGCACTCCTCCGTATCTCCAATCAATACACAAGGTTTTAAACAGGTTATGTTATTGCACAGGATATCACATGGGGGCCCATATAGGGTGCACATGATAGTATACATGGGAGCTCCATGAACATGAGAGTACAAGATTCACAGGAGTGCACATGTAATGAAAGCACAGGAGTACACGATGAAAGTGAAACATACATGACACAATGTACCCGATGCTCCCGAGGGGGATAACATCGCATGAGAAGATCCATATAGTACTAATCCGTGATAATGTCGTGACAGCATCAAGTATAGTAATCTAAAGCAGGAATATAATTCTAAGCAGGATATGAAATGATCAGATAATGTACTCGCCTCGATAACCTGAACAGCTGATAAGTATAGGGGGGTCCCACTGAAGCCACAGAGTCCTATTTAAAGCAACACAGGTTACAAGGTGTTCAAGTTGTAATAAATGAATCTCTATAATCAATCTACATTATTCTAGGTTCTTCTAAGTCAAAACAACTCTAGGTCGACTCCGGTCAATAATCTAGTCAAACTAGGTCAAGTGTTGACTTACAGTTGACTTTGGGTCAACTGGTCAACTCTGGTCAAACAGGGTCAATTCTAGTCTAATATAAAGTGTACTTCGTTATTTGTACGTCGAAACTTACGGCACGCAAATCGAGATAAGAAGATTATCGGTAAGGTTGATAATCTTATTATAGTGATCCACGTATCCAACTTATCAATTTCAGCGATATGAGATCACTGGAATTGACTGATCTCAGTTTCGTTGTACTAATCCCGAAATACGAACATTATGTGAATTAATTATTAATTAATTATAAAAAGGTTAAACTCAGAGGAATTATCAACAAATATTGTCGGACGATGAAATGAACATCGCCAACGTGTCCAGAATGGTCAAATTAGCTAGGATAGCCTACCCAACGGTCCAATTTGGACACAAGGGCAAAAAGGTAATTTCGGGTCAAAACGGTGTCCGTGTCGGAGCCGTTTTGCACCAAAAAACGTACAAAAAAACAAGTCAATAAAATATAACAAATTATATGTCCACGAAACTAGAATGTCGATACGAACCCAACGGTATCTCCAGAATTAGATTTTGCTGACCCGATCTCATTTTGGCCCGTTGACCAGAACTTGGAATTTCGGTTTGCACGGAAATGCGTACCGGAGCCAAAGTTCTCAAAACTTAGCAAACTACCTGTCAATGAGTCCAGAATGATGATACGAACTCAACGGTATCTCCGGAATTGGATTCTGATGAGCCGATCTCAAAATGACCCGTTGACCCGGATATTGGTATCCGACTTGCACCGAAATGCGTGCCAGATCCAATGTCCACCAAAACCTAGCAAGTTATATGTCAACGAGTTCAGAATGATGATACGAACTCAACGGTATTTCCGAAATTGGATTCCGATGAGCCGGCATCAAAAAGTTCCGTTGACCCAGAAAGTGGGACCCGCTTTGCACCGAAATGCGTGCCCGGGCTCACGTTCTCCAAATCTAACAAATTTTATATGAAAACATGCCAGAACGACGACACAAGTCTAATGGTGGTGTCAGAAATGAAATCTGGAGTCCCGTGTTCAAAAATAGAATTTTACAAGTTGGAAATTACGAATTCGGACGACCAACTTTGGCGTCGAATTCAACCAATCAAACAAGCTCACAATGAAACGAAACTGGAGGGTAGTAAGAGGGTTATACCAGCTTTGTACAGGAACTGGTAGCACGCCAAAAGGAGCTACGGTAGAGGAGATACAAGCTGACGAAGTTGGCCCCGCGAAACTGTCCAAATTTAATACAATTTAAACGGTCAACTTGGTGGCCGGTTTTCATGTATCAAACGATAAAATTAACGGACGAAAATTGACAGGGATGAAGGTGGATATACCAAAAATGCGACAGAGCAAAGAAATTACCGATCCATCGATCGGATCTCCGGGAAAACGTGCGCGAAGTCGCTGCGACGGAGTGCCAAAACGAACTCAATCCCGCGCGCGTCACGACGGGACGTCGTTCAAAACGCACGAATTGCCTCGACGGCGCGTCCCGGAGGACGGTGGCCGCCATGGGAACTCCTGGCCAGAGGGGGCGCACCCATGGGGTGGGTTCGCCGGAGCCACGGTGACGCGTGGCCGGCTGGAGCGTGGGGCGGCGCTGCTGCTGCTGCTGCCCACACTGGGCACGGCGGCGGCGAGCTGCGACTGCGCTGGTGGCCGACCATGGCGAGGCGGCGGGGACGGCGAGGTGGTGATGTGTCACCCCCAGTTTTCACAAACAGGGGTATTTTGGTAAATTTCCACTTTAAAAATTATTTTGGAATTATTTAATTATTATTTATATTATTTTGGGGTTATTTGAATCGGGTTCGAATTTCAACTCATTCCGACTTGTTTTGACTTGTTTCGGGGACCCGGGATATTTTGACCTTAGCGGGCCCACACACTAGTTAGCCATGGCCCACATGTTAGATATTTTGGTTAGAGACTAGACTAATTATTTTGGTTAATTTTAGTTAGAGATTAGTGGTTTCGGTTTGACTAAACTACCCCCGGCTTAACCATTTCCTATTTATTAGCTATTTAAACCATTGGAGGGCAAACTTGTAATTATCCAAATAGGACAAAAACCCCATTGTGGCCGGCCACTAGGTGTAGGAGTGGGGAGGAGAGAGAAATCACTTTCCTATTCATTCTCATCCACTTTTCTTCTTCTTCTCCAAAGGGCTCCTTCCACTTTTGAAGTTTCCATTGAATCCTTCTCCAAACCAAATTGATTTCTTCTTCAAACTTGATTCTTTTCTCATATAGGTTGGATAGAAAACCCATTAGGATGATTCCCATGGTGGTGTCCCCATTAGAGACCATTTTTGTGTCCTTTGGACATTTCTAGGAGTGTCCAACATGTAGGTTTGTATCCCAATAGGAGAAACCCTCTGTTGGACACATGAATATTGTTCTAATATTATTTTTGTGTTGTTCTTCATATTATTCCAGATTTTTGCACATTTTGGAATGAGTTTATTCATGTATCTATATGTATCATATTCTTTTTTCCATTTGTTTATATATTTGTGGTTATATATATATATTTCTATATATATATATATATATATATAGATGTATATATATATATATGGTTTATATATATATTGGGGAGATTTTTGTGATGTGATTGTGTGTTGTTTGTGGGTCCTAAGAGGACAGCCATGGTCGGCCATGGGAGGGGAGTGAGTGTTGGTGTTGGTAGTGGTGGTGTTTGTGTGTTTGTTTGTGAGGTAGTTGATGAGTGTTGTGAGAGTGAAGTAGAGGGAGTTGTGTGGGATTTTGAGAGGCCAAGAGAGGGAGAGGGGGCTGCTGAATTCAGCAGCTAGGAGACTCAATAACAGCCCCCAAAATCCCATGACAGCCCCTATATTTTGTTCCCACCAAATTAGTCCATAAAACCCCTTAAAACCCATCCAAAACCACTCAAACTTCCACCCTTCATAGCCACCAATTCACCTATAGTTAGGTCCACTTTTCAACCCAAAATGACAGCCCCAAACACCCACAAAAATCAGTCCCCTTCACTACAAAAATCTGTCCATGTTTAGCCATGTGTGTGTGGGTGTGTTGTGAGATGTGTGTGAGTGTTTTGCGAGATATTTTGAGAGTAGTTTAGTACCCATAGGTAGTCTATTGTCTAAACTAGTAGGAAACCTATTAGGAAACCTATAGAGAGGCCTAATAGAGTGTGGTATCATGTGAGAGTGAGTAGTGGGTGAGTGTGGTATGGAAAAGGGTAAATTCATGAGATAGAATAGGTTATAAGGTAAACCTATACCCCGTATCCTAAGATGGTCTAGATACTTAGGATACCCAAATTTCTTGGTAGGTAAACCTTAGATAGGTTGATATCTAGCTACCCTAAGGAGCCTAGGCTAGTGCCATGGGTATTTGCAAGGTTTCCTTGGGTTTTGGCAAGGTATCGGCATTTACCTTAGAAGGATAAATGCTAGTTTTGCCTAGAAATAGGATATTAGTGTTAGAAGCCTAAGATGGTGTTAGAACTTGATCCCCGTGGTTGGTAATGATCAAATATGGTACTCTAAGACTAGTTTTGACGTCGGTTGATCTTTTTGACCAAAAGTCAACAAAAGTCAACCGAGAGTCAAACTTAGCCTTTAAGCGACCCGATTTGACCGAAACCAACCCAGAGTTGACCAGTTGACTGAAAGTCAACAGTTGGTCAACATTAGACTAGTTTGACCTAGGGTTGACCTAGAGTTGACCAGAGTTGACTTTTTAACCAAAAGTCAACTGTAAGTCAACCGTTGATCCCGATTGACCTAGTTTGACTTGGAATGACTCCCAGTGACCTAGTATGACCTAGTATGAACCAGTATAGCCTAGTATGACTCAGTTTGACCTAGATTGACCTAGTATTGACTTAGACTTGCATTCATGGCTTGTATTAGTTTCCTTTTTCAGTATTTAGTCCTATTTGACTCATATTATCTTATTTTAGGTCTGTGATCACTCTGTGTATCTGTTCACCTATCAGCTCAGGACCGCAGGCGAGTACATTTCACTGATAGTTTTCATTGTCTTGATATCTACTATATCCGATTCAGTCGTAGTGTTTTACTTGATTTCCGACACGACGGTTCACGGACTAGTATACGTCGGATCCTGTCATGAGATGTTATTCCTGGACTTTCTTGGTATACGGGTATGAGATATTTTCGTGTTCCTGTACTTGTATAGACACCGATTCCTAAGAGGACTTGCTACCCTCTTACGGAACCCCGTGTCATGACGTGCCATGTCCGGATCCGTGATACTATTCGGAGGATAAAGGGGAATTATTAGGGGTTATGTGATCAAAGCCTCCGTGTGTTACTATATATTGCTAGCGCCACCCTCACCTCACGTAGGGTGTAGCAGATACCCCGTGTCGGTTATCCAGGTTGGCCGGCATGACCCTCTCCAGAGGTTTCTTTTCGTGTGATTATCGGGCCAAGTGGATAACCTTTTTCCGTGATTCCCTAGCCGATCACATTTTGCCCTAATAATTCAAATCACTTTTTATTTATTTGTTGTCATATCTTACATTCCAGTTCACCTTTACTTACTGTACTTTCACCATGCTATGATTCATTTCTCATATGCTCTACCTGCCTTTATACTGTACTATGATGATGGGACTAGGTTCTGTTTGAAAGAAGGGTTACAACCCCGGTCCTTGTTTGGTTTAAGGGTTGTAACTCGGCTTTCAAATGGTTCCCAAGTCGCCTATATTCTTTGTCTTGTATTTCATTATTACTGTCTCTTATAGTATTTCTCAATTCATATGGAACTGCTGTTGGTGTTTTGTACTTGCTTATTTTTCTGACAGGATACGTTGACAAAATTTTACAGATGATTTAGAGGCTGATTGCCCGACTTACTACGGGATAGAGTCTGATGGACTTGACCTAGACAGGGGCTTAGTGGTAGAGCCTCTTGACTTCGCTCATCCTGAGTAGCCTAGTTTTAGTTAGGTTTGCCTGGCTTGCGAGCCAGCTAGTTCATTTCTGTTGTAGTATCTTTATACTTATTACTATTCTGAGACTCTGGATTTTGTGTTAGCTGTGACTTGTGGATATTTCTGGACTCGTTTCTTGCTTATTCTATCATATCTCTTTTCCATGCTTTCTACCTTAGTTTTGATTTATGTGATTGAGACAGTATTGCTTTGTTCCTCCGTTCGGAGTGTATATACTGTACAGGTACATTTATCTGTTTAGTCGTAGTATTTACAGACCCTATATATATACAGCGTTCTACCGCCGATTCTGCGGCGTAGGCTGGACGTAACCACGTGCTCGTGCCCCTCTTCAGGGTACGGGTCGTGACATAATGGCCGTTGTGGTGGCAGAGTTAATGGAGGTGGCGGCGGTTTGGTGGCTAAGGAGGAGGGAAGGAGGAGAATAGAGAAGATGGTGGAGAGGTCGGGTGGTGGCCGACGGCCATGCCACGGCGGAGGTGGAGGCCGTCCAGGGGTGGTCGGGGTGTGCGGCGGCTGTGGAGGAGAAGTGAGGCTCGGGTTGGAGGTGATGAAATACTGGAGAGCGGGAGCAGACATAGCCAGCTACGTATATTGAAATAGAATACATCTCAACTATACGGTCACGGCTGTCTAGATATGAGGGTTTACTACAAGCCAGCAGTCTCTTAAGGTCAAGTCTATTGTCTCAATCTCAAGCAATTAACAGAGTTACAAGATATTAGAGCATCAAATATATATATATAAGGCATCCCAAATATTACATATTGGATGATCATGAAGCTAGTCGTACAAAATGATAAGACTAGCAAGAGTTCAGTCATACATGATCAACCCTAGGATTTGTTAATCATGTTTTACAGCCCGTAGGCAGACAGTAAGTAAATGTGCATCGAGCTAACAGGTGCTCGTCGACTAAACGCCTCAAAAGAATAAATTTACATATAAGTGGGTGAAACAAAAAGGAAAACCCACTCTTGGCCCGGGTTCCGTCTAGTTGTCACCATTGGGCTGGAAGCTCGGTAGATCCTCGGGAGCTGCTCCGAAATCTGGCCACACAAAACCAGCTGGGTCAAACCCCAGAAAGAGCAAGTGCCACAAAGGAGGCCACAAATAAAAACAAAAGCCAGCATATCAGAACATAAGAATAAAAGAAGTACAAGTAGTAAAGTACACAGGGCGATAAACGACTAGGGACGTGGAACCATTCCGGGAGCCAGGTTACAATCCTTAAACCAGACAAGGACCGGGGTTGTAACCCTTCGCCTGAATAGCTTACTGTCTCTACTCATTTATCGTTAAGATAAGTAAAACAAACATGCTCAGGAGATAGCAGGTACTGGAGCTAGACAAGACTTAGACAAGGCTGGACACCATTCATTCACAATCGGCCAAACAAATACTACGGCTTACTACTTTAACTAACTAGGATTATCACAAACCTAATTACTAACAAGATGTAAGTGAGAATTCCAGTCCTAAGCCCTGCAGACTTTCCAGTTATCCTTCTGCGGGTTGAGAGTTATAGGTGGGTACATTGCCCGGGAGACAAATGTACCCTTAGGTGACTTAGAGGGTGCAACACATGACAGTGTGCTGGAATGTGCTCTACTCGTCGGCAAGCTACAAGTCCATTAAAGCGCCCAGATAACGAGATTGCCTGTGACTGGGAATTCTCCATGTTCTAGTTTGATCTAATCATTAGCCTAATCCAATTTAGCGCGAGTCCCTGGCCGTGGTACCCAGGAAGTCACGTCCTAGACATGATGCAAGACAAGACGAGTGGATTGTATAAGCAAGCAAGCAGGAACACCCACGGTGTCAAGGCAAGTCAAGTCAAGTTATCAAGTCAAGTCAAGTCAGGAGTGCGCCGCCACGAGCCACTATCAAGTTATCAAGATAAATCATGTCAGGGTACTGTCAGGAGTGCGCCACGACGGGCCACTATCATGTCAGGTTGGTCATGTCAGGAGTGCACCACTACGGGTCACTGTCGTGTTATGCTAGATCCTTGTCATACTATGCCATGTACAATAGTCATTCCAAACATATTAAGTAAAATCAAGTTCATGCCAAAAGGCGTAAGGATATAAAATGGGCGTAAAATATCTAATAAAATACTAATGTAAATAGGACTATAGAAGAGCCAAGATCAAGAAATAAACAAATTCATCATAGACAAGTAGGTTGTGCAGGGTATGTACTGCGCAGGGTGCCAAGTGCGCAGGTGTCAATTGCGCAGGGTGAGCTGCGCAGGGTGAGCAGCGCAGCAGATGGATTACGCTGGATCAGGTTGCGCAGGAATGGATGGCGCAGAGTCAGATTGCGCATGAGTGGAGTGCGCAGGGATAGATTGCACAGAGTTAGATTGCGCAATGGTCGAGTGCGCAGGGGTTACTTTGTGCATGACTGGCTTGCGCATGGCTAGCTTGCGCCAGCGCAATCCAGCGCAGCGCAAAGCACTGGCTGAGCATATGCGCAATCGGCCATGCGCTAAAGAGCACAGGCCGGGGTGCGCAAACGGTCAAGTGCTAAAGAGCACTGGCCGAGAGCCTTCACCAAGGCTGAGATGAACTCCTCAAAAACACCAAAAATTTCAAATCTTCATAACTTAGCCAAATCAAAACCAAATCTAGATTTTCAAAGTTCTAACTTGAGTAAAATCGAATTCTCTTCCACATGGAAGCATCAAAACATGCAAAAATCGAAGTTTAATGGATCAAAACCAAGGATTTCCGAAATGGTTTAAAACCTAGATCTAGAAAAATGAAAGCTCCAAATCACAAAATGTCATGTTCTAAAGTTGTTCTCCATGGCCTAATCTAGTTAATGGACAAATAAAAAGTGGTGCTTATTTGATGGCAAGGTGCACTTGCCTATGGGTTGGGGAGTTGTGTAGAAGAAGGAAGAAGAAGAAGTTGAAAGAAATTAATGGAGTTATGGAGGAGAGAGAAAAGGTTGGTAGGTTTTAATGAGGGTGGTTGTGATGGAATATAGGGGAAGAATAGGCTAAGGTGTTACACTCATGATGAACCAAACCAAACCAAACCAACTCCACAAAATAAAACCAAGCCATGGTCCAAAACCCATTTACGAGAACCCGAATCCACAAGTCGAGAAAATAAAATATGTGCAAAAATCAAATTACGAGTACAAATACGAAATACAGGAAATGGGGGTGACAACTCTACCCACCTTCAAAGAATTCCGTCCTCGAAATTTAATCAAGGAGCTAGAGATTGCCACGACAAGCTATACTAAGCACAGGCAAGCTACACTAAGCAGTTCAATCATACAATCATACAATGCAAGCAAGAAAAGGGAAAGCGTAAGGCATAAGAAAGACATTATACCTCACGAGTCAAACAGGTAGGGATATCGCGATCGGATATCGTCCTCACGCTCCCACGTTGACTCATCTAGAGAGTGATGACCCCAAGCAACACGGACTAAGTTAATAGTCTTGTTCTTGAGCGTCTTTTCTCTCCGGTCCAATATAGACACGGGCCTCTCCTTATACGAAAGGTTGGTACCAACAACCAATTCTGAATGATCTAGGATATGGCTCGGGTCCGGGATGTACCATCTTAATTAGGATACATGGAATACATCATGTACCTCACTTAGCGACGGCGGAAGAGCGAGACGATAGGACACATCGCCTACTCGCTCCAGAATATCGAACGGCCCTATATACCTAGGACTAAGCTTTCCCCGTACGCCAAAACGAATGACGCCGCGGGTAGGCAAGATCCTAAGGAATACATGGTCGCCGACGGCAAATTCTAAGGGACGCCGATGAGCATCGGCCCAATGGCGTTGGCGATCCTGAGCAACTCGGAGGTGATCTCTGACTTTCCTGACCACTTCAAACCGTCTGAGAAATTAGTTCTGGACCGAGCATCTGCCTCTCTCCGACATCGTCCCATGCTAACGGAGATCTGCACTTCCTACCATACAGAGCCTCGAAGGGTGCCATCTGGATACTGGCCTTGAAACTATTATTGTACGAGAATTCCACCAGGTGCAGGTGATCCTCCCACGAACCACCGAAGTCAAGGGTACACGACCGCAACATATCTTCGAGAGTTTGTATAGTACGCTCTGACTGCCCATCTGTCTGTGGAGGATACGCTGAGCTGAACTTGAGACGAGTCCCCAAACTTTGATGAAGACTGTGCCAGAAGTGCGATGTGAATCTCGTATCCCTGTCTGATACTATGCTGACTGGCACTCCGTGAAGTCTGACGATCTGCCTGCGATACATCTCTGCTAGCTGCGCCGTCGACTGTCCAACTCTAAATGGAAGAAAGTGTGCCACCTTGGTAAGCCTGTCCACAATGACCCAAATAGCATCTCTGCCTGCCGGAGATCTGGGTAGCCCAGTCACAAAATCCATGGTAAGGTGCTCCCATTTCCATTCTGGGATCGGCAAGGGTTGAAGAAGTCCAGCTGGCCTCTGATGTTCAGCTTTGACCTGTTGGCAAACCAAACATCGAGAGACATACCGGGCTATCTCTCTCTTCATACCATTCCACCAAAAGTGTTGACGAATATCTCTGTACATCTTCGTGCTGCCTGGGTGGATGGAATACTGCGAACTGTGAGCCTCTGCCATGACTTTCTGTCTGATATCTCCACTGGGTACACAAAGACGCGTGCCGTGTCAAAGTGTACCATCCTCATGAATACATAACTCTGGCCTTCTCCCTGCCTCGCACTCTGCTCTGAGCCGCTGAATCTTGGAATCTGTTAACTGTGCTGTCCGGATCCTCTCAACTATGGTGGACTGAATCTGTAGGCTGGCCATCAAGGCCACATTGGAAGGAAGAACCACTTCAATTTCCATCTTCTGAAGATCTGCCAATAGCTCTGGTTGCGCCGTCAGGAAATAAACTCCGGCTCTCCGGCTCAACGTATCTGCTACAACGTTGGCCTTTCCTGGATGATACTGCAAATCCACATCGTAGTCCACCAGTAGCTCGAGCCATCTTCTTTGCCGCATATTAAGATCCTTCTGGGTGAAAACATACTTCAGGCTCTTATGATCAGTAAAGATCTCCACTCTATCTCCGTACAAGTAGTGCCTCCACAACTTAAGTGCAAACACTACTGCTGCTAGCTCCAAGTCGTGGGTCGGGTAATTCTTCTCATGATCACGGAGTTGATGTGACGCATAAGCAATTACCTTCCCATGCTGCATCAAAACACATCCCAATCCTCTGCCTGAAGCGTCGCAATAAACTGTAAATCCTCCGGTCCCATCTGGAAGGGTGAGAATGGGAGCCGTTATCAAACCTCGCTTCAACTTCTCAAATGATCCCTGACATTCTGCTGTCCAAACGAACGGCACATCCTTGCGGGTCAACTGGGTCATCGGCGCTAAAATCCTTGCAAAATCAGAGACGAACCGCCGGTAGTAGCCGGCCAATCCAAGAAAGCTGCGAACTTCTGCCACTGAGCTGGGTACTGGCCATACCTCGATAGCCACAATCTTCTGGGGATCCACTTCCACTTCTCCTCTGGTAATGATGTGACCCAAGTAAGAAATGCGATCGAGCCAGAACTCGTATTTACTGAACTTGGCGTACAACTGGTGCTCTCTGAGAATCTGGAGGACAATTCTGAGATGCTGCTCGTGCTCTGCTTTACTCTTGTTGTAGACCAGGATGTCATCAAGGAACACTATCACAAACTGATCCAAGTAAGGCATGAAAATACGGTTCATGAGGTCCATGAACACTGCCGGCGCATTGGTCGTTCCAAAGGGCATAACTAGAAACTCCCAATGCCCGTACCTAGATCTGAACGCCGTCTTCGGGATGTCCTGCTCTCTGACTCTAATCTGGTGGTATCCTAACCGCAAGTCTATCTTCGAGAAAACTGAAGCCCCCTTGAGTTGATCAAACAAGTCATCTATCCTCGGGAGAGGGTATCTGTTCTTGATTGTCACTGAGTTCAAGGTACGATAATCAACACATAGCCTGGACGTACCATCCTTCTTTTTCACAAGAAGCATCGGGGCTCCCCAAGGCGATCCACTTGCACGAATGAATCCCTTGGTCCTGAGTTCTTCAATCATCTTGTACAAAATCTCCAACTCTGAAGGCGCCATTCTGTAGACTCGCTCTGATACTGGTGCTGTCCCGGGAATCAAGTCGATAGTGAACTCGATCTCCCGCTCTGGTGGCATCCCTGGAAGTTCCTCTGGAAAGACATCTGGAAACTCTTCAACTATCCGGGGCAACTGCACTGCTGCTACTGCCATCCGCAATACTTGAGGAGATGGCTCTACTGTGCCTCTGGAAAATGAAAACTCTGGCTCTCCGGGTGTCACGACCCGCACCCGTTTTTTTTTAAACGGATACGAGATGTGTCCAAGCCAGCCTACGCCGCAGTGTCGGCGGTAGAACGCTGTCACGGCCATGAAGATCAAATCACAAACAATGCTCATTTACATAATTAATTTAACTTACAATGATTACAAGTTTTACATTTGTAGAAGAACATAAACTTGTACAATTTAAATGAATGTCTACAACTCAACTATCTAGCTAGTCTCTAGGCTTGTCTGCAAGTACTTCCGTCACTCCCAAGCTAAGTGAATCCACGGCTAACCTGAAAATGTTGGTTTCCAGTCAGGAATGGAACGAGCACAATTCACTGAATGCAATATCAAATAAAGAAGATGACTATAAATAAAGGTTAGACATCAATCATGGGTTTGAAAATAAACATGAAATATAAAAACCAATAGTAAGTAAATAGACACAAAATACTCTCCCTGACTGTTAGAAGTACCTTTGATATGTGATCGGTCTGGGGTACTATACCGCACGGTCTACAATGTCTACTCTCGGGCTACAATGTCTACTTGCAGAAAATAAACACTGTCTACGATATCTACTGCAGAAAAATAAACACTGTCTACGATGTCTACTTGCAGAAAATAAGCACTGTCTACAATGTCTACTGCAGAAAATAAGCACTGTCTACGATGTCTACTTGCAGAAAATAAACATGGGCTACACTACTGCAGAAAATAAACACGGGCTACACTACTGCAGAAAGTAGACACGGGCTACACTTCTGCAGAAAATAAACACGGGCTACACTACTGTAGAAAATAAACACGGGCTACACTACTGCAGAAAGTAGACACGGGCTACACTTCTGCAGAAAATAAACACGGGCTACAATGTCTAACACGGGCTATGGTCAGATCACATATCTTTGGTACTTCTAATTTCCGACTCCATAATTTATAATAGAAAATAATCACATAACTAATGACCAACCAATGAAATATAGTAAAAATCAATATCGAAATGCAGACAATAAACTGTACTCGCCTGTGGTCCTTTGCTGGTGAAACCGACAATCTGAACTACTCAATGTGCCACTATAGTCAAAACCCGTACAACAGTCCCCGAAAGCTAAAATAAACAATACCAATGATCTCAGAATAGTCCAATTAGCTAGGATTGCCTGTCCTTACGTCCAATTCTGGACACAGGAGCAAAACGATAATTTTGGGCCAAAACGATGTCCGCCGTTGGACCCGCTTTGCACCGAAAAGCGTGCCAGAGTCAACGGTCTCTAAAGTCGTCAAACTACATGTCTACGGATCCAGTTTTTCGATACAAACCCAATCGTATGTCCAAAGTTGGATTCCGGCGGGCCGTGCACAAAATTGCCCGTTGAGTGGGACCGTGGGGCCCGCAAAACGACGTCGATTTCAACTGTCTCAGAATTGGACCAAACTTGGCATGCAGGACCAGAAAAACGATACGGTCCTGTTGGCACAAGTTTTGTCTCGATCTGTCGAGCGTGCACAAAGTTATGACTGAATTTGCATTGGACGGATACGGGACGATTTCGACGGATACGCGTCGAATTCGTCGCGCACACGCGATCAATTTGAATTCCGTCAAAGCCCACACGACCACGAAGCTGTTACGCAGCTTTCGATGTCTTCGGTGCGCAACCACGTCGCCCGGAATGGCGGGACGGACGTCGTGTGGAACAATTTCTATTATTTTTGAAAACAGTTTTTCCTGGTTTTTTTCTTGATTTCCAAAACCGATTTCTCTGTGCATACTTAATGAAATCCGATTCTATAAAATGATTTCTGATCTCCTATATATTGTCTAAAAACGCGTTCAATTAGAATTTCTAATAGGCCATTAGATCGATCGGAAACGACCTCCAAACATGGATGGTTGGACTGCTACAAACTCTGTTTTCGGAACAGATTTATGTGCGACTTTGAGTCGAATTCCTCGGCAATCCCGTTCAGTTAAATTCAAACTAGATAAAGGAAATCGAAGGCGTATAGATGGTCTTCGTACCTGAGAAGACGAATCGTAAAACGACGGATCGTACGCGACGGAACATCGCTGCGAAGTTGCCCTCGCGGCTGTTGGCACTGCTGTCGTTTTCGCATCCGCGCGCGCGCGCGAAGCTCTCGGTGACTCCGTCGCCGGCCAACGGCCGCCCGCGGTGGCCGGCCAGCGGCGGGGGCGCGCGCGCAACCCCCCTGGTTGGTGTCGGCGCTTAGGGTTTGGGTTTTCTCGCGAGTTGTACGCGCGTGTGTTATATACACATACGAAAAACCGAAGGGGCTCGGGTTCTCCAATGCTCGAGGCTTGGGCTGGGGACTTAGGAGTTTGCTGCTGGTTTGAAGTGGGCTGGTCGGGCTCTGTTTGTTCAGGCCGGGTAGGGGTGTGAAGAGTAATAGGGGTGTGGGGATGGAACACTGGACCCTGGCTCGGTTGGCCTGAGCTGGGTCCGGCTGCCACTACTTCTGTTGCTCAAGCAACCGTTTTGTACAAATGGTTCTACATGCCATGTTATATGTGGCCAAGTGAAGTAAAATGTGTATGTGAATGCCTATAGCTGTTGGCAAGCAACTAAATTTTAATGAATTGAATTCCAATTCAATCCAATTCAAACATTCATTTCTTTTCAATTCAACTCACTACTACTAATAATAACAGAGGCCACTTTTCTATTTATTTCTTTTTCTTTTATCTATTTTCTATTATTAGTATATTATATATATATATATATATGCGCAATTACTCACACGTATATACATATATACATATTTCTATATTTACACCCAAATACTTATTTATTTATATATATGCACACATTTTATTTAATATATATAATTATTCGTACTCGCATATATTTATACACGCTTATATATATGCATGCACATATATACAATATTTGTATAATCCCAAGTACCTATTTTATATAATTCCAATACACCTATATATATATATATATATATATATATATATATATATATATATATATATATATATATATATATATAAAAATATATATATATATATATATATATATATATATATATATATATATATATATATATATATTATACAAGTATATGTTCTTAAATATAATATGCACATATTTACGTAAAAGATTAGTATATGGGTAACTGAAAAGAATTATAAATATATACACCTATATTTATTCCAAAGCTGCATTAATATAATAATATTAAATGTTTATCCAATATAAAATCGATTTCAACAATAATAAATTTATTAATTACCACAAGCAATAAAATATTAAACTAATTAATTATTTATAAAAACTAATAATCATCATTTTAAATAAAATAAAAATAATGAATAAAATATTCCAAAATTTTGGGAAGGGGAGTTACACCGGGAATACTAAATACAACTCTGCCAACATGGCAGTCTATCCTAGCATAATGGTTCCTCAACCAATCCATGCCTAGGACTACATCATAGTCTGCCATAGGGAACTCTATGAGCCTAGCGGGGAACTCTCTACCGCTAACTACGATCCGACACGAGGAAAACACTCGATCTACTCCCACAAGACCATTACCCGTAAGTATATTGAGCCTCACTGATAATGACACGGGCTCCAATCCTATCCGTGTCGCGAATCGTGCAGACATGAATGAATGCGATGCACCAGAATCAAATAATACAGATGCTGGAAAAGTGTTGACGAGAATAGTACCTGCCACTACCTCACCTGGTGCAACTTCTTCTTCCATGGTCATCATCATAACCTGACCTCTAGCTGCGGGTCCTCTCTGCTGGGAACCCCTCTGCCGACTCTGTGCTGGAGCCTGGGTGAACTGCTGCTGGAAGGCCTGGGCCTGGGACAACAATGGCCTCGGGTACTGCTGTTGCTGCTGCTGGACTGGAACTGGGGCTGGTCCTCTCACCGAAGAACTAGAAAGGTTGGATGATGATGGACCTCCCCTATTCGGGCAGGTCCCTATCTGGTGGTCTGCTCTTCCACAAGCCAGGCACAATCCCTGTGCCCTACGACACTCTGCCACTACATGGCCCGGCTTCCCGCAATGCGAACATCCCACCGCGGAAGACTGCTTCTGCTTCTGCTGCTGCGGATACGTCGGGGTTGAATGCTGAACCGACGTCACTGAGGCCGCCCGCCTCGGAGTTCCAATGGTTATACCCCCAGCTGCCGGGGCTGGAGCTGAAGATTGGTGCATCTGGTTGTGGGACCGCTTCCTGCCTCCGGTTCTGTCCACAATTCTTCGGGAGGTATACTCATGCCTCCTTGCTGCCTTCAACACTGCATCGAATGTCTGGTGCTCGAACTGCTCCACAGCCAATAATATCTCTAAGTGCAGCCCTTGCTGGAACCGCTGAGCCCTATCGAACTCGGTCACCACCAAAGTGGGGGCGAACCTACTCAGCCTGGAAAACTCGGTCGCATAGCCATCGACCGTCCTGCCTCCTTGCTTCAAGTTGGTGAATCTGGTCTGCAGGTCGTACCGTGCCACCGCATCGAAGTACTTTGTCTGGAACCTCTCTCTGAACGTCGCCCAAGTGACTGGTGCCGCTAACCCCATGGCCTGAGCTGCCCACCAATCGCGAGCCAAGTCTAACAACTGTAGGCGTACCACCGCCACCTTCTCATTTTCAGGTGTCCTAGCTGCTTCTAGAACCACCTCGGTATCCTGAAGCCAAGCGTCCGCGGCAATCGCATCTTCACTGCCGTCAAAGAAGGGAGGGTTCAAGCGCTTGAAACTGTTGGCCGCCTGATTCCCTTGGGGACCTCCTCGGTTTAGTGCATCATGAACTTCCTGGTGCAAGGCGTCGCCTCGACGATCTTGGGATGCAAGCAGTTCTCTGATAAGCCCTACCAAAGGTCCCTCATCCTGTCTAGCTGGTTGAGCGGGCGGAGCTGCCTGAACTGGAGGTTCTGAGCCTCCGGAAAGCATAACTCGGGAGGCTACTCCAGAGTGCTTAGCTTGATCTTCCTGGCGCTGGGGTGCTTGTCGAGCTTCCTCTGGCTGGTTGGCAGGTCCGGGAGTAATGCCGCTGAAGAAGACGACATAGGGAACAGTAAGAAAAGGACCAGGACAGATCAATGATACAATCATATGATCAGGTCAAGAATCTCAGGGATTTGAAAATACGAGCAGAGATCAAGGGCGAATATTGATTGAGACATCTATTCGGTAAACCCTCACATTTCTTGATTGACAAGACCTGCATGGGCCACCACTTAAACCATGTCACGCCCCAGAACCAGAATACTGGAGAGCGGGGGCAGACATAGCCAGCTACGTATATCGAAATAGAATACATCTCAACTATACGGTCACGGCTGTCTAGATATGAGGGTTTACTACAAGCCAGCAGTCTCTTAAGGTCAAGCCTATTGTCTCAATCTCAAGCAATTAACAGAGTTACAAGATATTAGAGCATCAAATATATATATATAAGGCGTCCTAAATATTACATATTGGATGATCATGAAGCTAGTCGTACAAAATGATAAGACTAGCAAGAGTTCAGTCATACATGATCAACCCTAGGATTTGTTAATCATGTTTTACAGCCCGTAGGCAGACAGTAAGTAAATGTGCATCGAGCTAACAGGTGCTCGTCGGCTAAACGCCTCAAAAGAATAAATTTACATATAAGTGGGTGAAACAAAAAGGAAAACCCACTCTTGGCCCGGGTTCCGTCTAGTTGTCACCATTGGGCTGGAAGCTCGGTAGATCCTCGAGAGCTGCTCCGAAATCTGGCCACACAAAACCAGCTGGGTCAAACCCCAGAAAGAGCAAGTGCCACAAAGGAGGCCACAAATAAAAACAAAAGCCAGCATATCAGAACATAAGAATAAAAGAAGTACAAGTAGTAAAGTACACAGGGCGATAAACGACTAGGGACGTGGAACCATTCCGGGAGCCAGGTTACAATCCTTAAACCAGACAAGGACCGGGGTTGTAACCCTTCGCCTGAATAGCTCACTGTCTCTACTCATTTATCGTTAAGATAAGTAAAACAAACATGCTCAGGAGATAGCAGGTACTGGAGCTAGACAAGACTTAGATAAGGCTGGACACCATTCATTCACAATCGGCCAAACAAATACTACGGCTTACTACTTTAACTAACTAGGGTTATCACAAACCTAATTACTAACAAGATGCAAGTGAGAATTCCAGTCCCAAGCCCTGCAGACTATCCAGTTATCCTTCCGCGGGCTGAGAGTTATAGGTGGGTACATTGCCCGGGAGACAAATGTACCCTTAGGTGACTTAGAGGGTGCAACACATGACAGTGTGCTGGAATGTGCTCTACTCATCGGCAAGCTACAAGTCCATTAAAGCGCCCAGATAACGAGATTGCCTGTGACTGGGAATTCTCCATGTTCTAGTTTGATCTAATCATTAGCCTAATCCAATTTAGCGCGAGTCCCTGGCCGTGGTACCCAGGAAGTCACGTCCTAGACATGATGCAAGACAAGACGAGTGGATTGTACAAGCAAGCAAGCAGGAACACCCACGGTGTCAAGGTAAGTCAAGTCAAGTTATCAAGTCAAGTCAAGTCAGGAGTGCGCCGCCACGGGCCACTATCAAGTTATCAAGATAAATCATGTCAGGGTACTGTCAGGAGTGCGCCACGACGGGCCACTATCATGTCAGGTTGGTCATGTCAGGAGTGCACCACTACGGGTCACTGTCGTGTTATGCTAGATCCTTGTCATACCATGCCATGTACAATAGTCATTCCAAACATATTAAGTAAAATCAAGTTCATGCCAAAAGGCGTAAGGATATAAAATGGGCGTAAAATATCTAATAAAATACTAATGTAAATAGGACTATAGAAGAGCCAAGATCAAGAAATAAACAAATTCATCATAGACAAGTAGGTTGTGCAGGGTATGTACTGCGCAGGGTGCCAAGTGCGCAGGTGTCAATTGCGCAGGGTGAGCTGCGCAGGGTACCAACTGCGCAGGGTGAGCAGCGCAGCAGATGGATTACGCTGGATCAGGTTGCGCAGGAATGGATGGCGCAGAGTCAGATTGCGCATGAGTGGAGTGCGCAGGGATAGATTGCGCAGAGTCAGATTGCGCAATGGTCGAGTGCGCAGGGGTTACTTTGCGCATGGCTGGCTTGCGCATGGCTAGCTTACACCAGCGCAATCCAGCGCAGCGCAAAGTACTGGCTGAGCCTATGCACAATCGGCCATGCGCTAAAGAGCACAGGCCGGGGTGCGCAAACGGTCAAGTGCTAAAGAGCACTGGCGGAGAGCCTTCACCAAGGCTGAGATGAACTCCTCAAAAACACCAAAAACTTCAAATCTTCATAACTTAGCCAAATCAAAACCAAATCTAGATTTTCAAAGTTCTAACTTGAGTAAAATCGAATTCTCTTCCACATGGAAGCATCAAAACATGCAAAAATTAAAGTTTAATGGATCAAAACCAAGGATTTTCGAAAATGGTTAAAACCTAGATCTAGAAAAAATGAAAGCTCCAAATCACAAATTGTCATGTTCTAAAGTTGTTCTCCATGGCCTAATCTAGTTAATGGACAAATAAAAAGTGGTGCTTATTTGATGGTAAGGTGCACTTGCCTATGGGTTGGGGAGTTATGTGGAAGAAGGAAGAAGAAGAAGTTGAAAGAAATTAATGGAGTTATGGAGGAGAGAGAAAAGGTTGGTAGGTTTTAATGAGGGTGGTTGTGATGGAATGGAGGGGAAGAATAGGCTAAGGTGTTCCACTCATGATGAACCAAACCAAACCAAACCAACTCCACAAAATAAAACCAAGCCATGGTCCAAAACCCATTTACGAGAACCCAAATCCACAAGTCGAGAAAATAAAATACGTACAAAAATCAAATTACGAGTACAAATACGAAATACAGGAAATGAGGGTGACATCGTGTGACTAGCCATGAACAATTTGCTGAAGGCCCAACACTAGTGAGGGATCTATTCCTTCCTCATGAGAGGAGATGGAACATACAGCTTATTCAACTCCTCTTTTCACCTATGGAATCGACAGCAATCCTTCAGATCCCCCTAGTTGAAGAAGACGGTCCTGACAAGCTTATATGGACATGCTCTAAAAATGGGGATTTCTCCACCAAGTCTTTGTACGAAACTATTCGAAGACAGACGCCGAGTTCTTCCGATCAAACAGCAAACACCAAGCTGTGGAGTAATCTATGGAAAATAAAATTAGAAATATATCCCCTCGAGTCCAAATGTTTATATGGCACCTTCTAAACAATGCTCTTCTCCTTAACGTCGCCATCAATAAACGCATCCCTACTGTAAACCCAAGCTGCCCATTCTGTCTCAACCAGGATGAAGATGGAGATCACATCTTCATACACTGTCATGTGGCCTAAGAAGCGTGGTTTGCTAGCCCGCTAGGTCTGAGGATCAACAATCAGTATTCAGTCACGTCTCTGCTGGAGAAATGGTTAGAGGATTCCCAAGCTCATGACGCTTTCAGGATAGGGGCGACTCTCATTTGGTCCATCTGGAAAGCAAGAGGAGATTGCATTTTTCGTCACACTAATCCAGATAGCATCCGAATTGTCGAGCAAGCCAATAACATCCACAACTCATACCTCAACGACGACATAGGCAATATGGGGAGAAAGCAAGCCCAACATGGGGAATCCAATGGTGCTGTTTATTGGGAACCCCCTCCTCAAGGAGTCATCAAAATAAACGTGGATGGAGCGACAAATCAATCATTCATATCAGCGGCTGGAGTAGCTAGAGACGAACACGGCTCTTTCATTCATGCTATGACTTGGCGTGGACAATCTTTCTTTTCACAGGAAGATAGTCTCTGTGCGGAATTACATGCTTGCCGTCTGGGAATACTCCTAGCTAAACAACTAGAGGCTAGAAGAACCATCATCGAAGGGGACTCTCAGGTGGCAAACCGCATCCTCTTAGGAGAGAATAAATTAATACCATGGAAACTCAATGAGCTGGCCATCTCTACTCGCCAATCCTTACTTCCGGACCTCCCTATCACCTTCACTGTTGTGGGAAGAGAAAGAAATTTATCAGCTCATCTTCTAGCCAGGGATGCCCTCCATATTTCGGAATCAGCCGATTATAGCACCCCCCTGGGGTCATTGAACATGCCTTAGCAAATGAGCAGGCAAGAGTTGTAAACCATTTTCATTTTACTGATTAATAAAGGTCTTTCCGTTTCAAATTTTTTTTTTTTTAGAGAGGATTTCAATCTTCGGAACGTGAATAACATACCGAACTCCACCAAAAAAAATGGTGGTGCATAGTAGTTTTTGCCCTCCTTGTTTCTTGCATTGGTCCGTCTCGAACGAACTTATATATTAGTCCTTTTTAGTAAAGGAATGGCTGAAAATAATGTTGATTGTCTAAGAATATAGTTTCTTATAGTGTAGTTGGAATTGTGGTTTGTTAGAATCGACTACGTCAATGAAAGTCATGAAGTCATATTTTACTTGTCGATATAGTTCGGATAGTGTGGATTATATTTTTAGGAGGAGTTTTTTGTAAACTATATTCAGAGAAAAATTCGGATAAAATGGAAGGAAAAAAACAAATGCAACACACTTGTTAAGTACGTTGTACTTCTCGCGTATTTTAAAATTAAAAGAAAAAACGAAAATGCATTTGTTATGTGCATTTTGAATTTATTATTATTATTATTTTGGAAACAGTAGTGTTTTGAGTTTTTTTAATTTTATTTTGCTTTTCAGTCAAAAATAAATAATATTATGAACTTATATCTTGAAAACATACCTAGTAGGCACTTTTTTTTTTCCATAATAATATTATATTTTTATGCATATTAATAGACAAATTAATATGCATAAATAAATTAATATATACAAATGAATAAATTAGTATTTATTCTATTGTATAATAAGAAAGGGCAAATTATAAGGGCAAAATCTTTTTTACTCGGGGCTAGCCAGGATTAGGGCTAGCCAGGCTTTGAGGAACTTTTACTCGGGTTGTCCAAATTTTTTATTCAGGAGGCTGTCCAAACCCCACAGCCCCCCCCCCCCAAACCCGAAAAATCACTCTCATTTCAAATTTTCACTCTCTCTCTTCACAAATCCTAGTTTTCTTCTTCTTCTTCTATCCATCTTCTTCTTCTCCACCATTTCCATTCTCACATCTTCATCAAAATCCTAGTTTTTTTTTCTCATCATCATCATCTTCTTCTTCTCCACCATTTCCATCATCACCATCTCCATCAAAATCCTAGTTTCCTTCTCTTTTCCAATTTCGATGGCACCCAAAAAATTAAATAAACCCTAAAATGTATGAAAATAAAGGTTAAATACTTCTTTCCTCACAAAGAATGCATGAAAATAAATCCTAAAATGCATATTTCACTCTATTATCAAGATTGAAATAAACCCTAACATGCTTTTTTCATTCGGGAATGTCGACTTTAGGACTGCCAGAAATTGTGGCAGTCCTGAAAGGAACTTGTTGTACAGCAAGTATCTTTCAGGACTGCCTCAATTTCTGGCAGTCCTCAATATGTCTAGGATTGCCAGAAATTGTGGCAGTCCTGTTGTAGACCATGTCCCTTTCAGGACTGCCACAATTCCTGGCAGTCCTCATTACTTCTAGGACTGTTAGCATTTGTGGCAGTCCTGTTGTACATCGAGTCTATTTCAAGACTGCCACAATTTCTGGCAGTCCTCATTACTTCTAGGACTGCCAGCAATTGTGGCAGTCCTGTTGTACATCGAGTCTATTTCAAGACTGCCACAATTTCTGACAGTCCTCAATACTTCTAGGACTGTCAGGAATTGTGGCAGTCTTGATATGAACCCAATTATTCTACAACTAGGATTTCTTCCATAGTTTTCTTCTACAACTAGGATTTCTTCCATAATTTTCTTCTACAACTAGGATTTCATGCATAATTCTTCTATTAATAAAGAAAAATTGGTTAATAGACTAATAGATTAATAGATTTGATAGATTTGATAACCCAATTTCTTCTACAACTAGGGTTTCATCCATAATGCCCAAACAAGAAGAAGAAAAATAAAGTAGGGTTTGGAGAAAGAGATCTGAGAAATTAGAAGAGAGCAAAAAATCAAAATAAACTAGGTTTGCAAAAATTGATATTTTTGTTCTTGTTTTTTTTTTTTTTTTCTTCTTGTTTTTGTTCTTCTTCTTCTTCTTGTGCTTGTGAGGAATGGAGAGTGAGGAAGAAAACAAAAATTATAACACTTATCTTTTATACCTACCACTTGGACAACCCTGAGTAATTTTTTCAGTGGCAAACTTGTAAATAATGGAAAACTAATACTTGGACAGCCCTGATCAAAATGTGCTGTGCCCTTATAATTTACCTAAGAAAGTTTGGTGGTGAATTTGAATTCCTAAAATACCCTTCAGTATTTTATAAACATGATATTATCATGTCAATTTGCATGTCATTTATATTTAAAAGTCAAAGAAATAAAGTTTGTATGCAAGTTTTCTCTTTCCATAAAACTCTTCGTGTTCCAATGGTAATCTCTCTGGACATTGTATAATATTCTAATTAAAATAAGTACAAAGTACGTACATGTAGACTAGTAGATAATAATAAATTAACATAAAAATTAATAACCAATTAATATAGATAATAATAAATTAATATATTAATATACAACTAAAAATAATTGCAACAAATTTGGCTTTAAACCCTCTGTCTCAAATATGAACCCGAAATTGTATTGGAGAAAATGCTTATTAAAAAGAAAATCTATTTAAGGACACACCGCCGACAAAAAACTCCTTTTTTATTTTCCTGTTCCTACTCCTTTACCCTTTCTAAAACCCTAACCCTAATTTTTCTCGCCATGGCCAACCTTAAGAAGCGCAAGTCCGACCAGGAGGAGCCCAACTCCCTCACCGACTCCAAGCCCCCCATCTCCTACGTCCGCAAGGATGACGACGACTCCGACTCGGACTCCGACTCCGACGTCGCGAAGATCCTCGAGCCCCTCTCCAGGGAGCAGCTGGTCGCCCTCCTACGCTCCGCCGCCGCCTCCCACCCCCCCACCCTCGTCGAGATCCGCCGCGCCGCCGACGCCGACCCCTCCCGCCGCAAGATCTTCGTCCACGGCCTCGGCTGGGACACCACAGCGGACTCCCTCCGCGTCCACTTCTCCCCCTTCGGCGATATCGATGACGTCCGCGTCGTCACCGACAGGGCCACGGGGAAGTCCAAGGGCTACGGTTTCATCCTCTTCCGGCAACGGAAGTCCGCAAGAAAAGCTCTCAAGCAGCCGCAGAAGCTCATCGACAATCGCATGAGCTCCTGCCAGCTCGCCTCCCTCGGTCCCCCGGCAAATACTAACCCTAACCCCAACCCCAACCCTAACCCTAACCCTGGTCATGGCCACGGCCACGGACACGGCCAAGGCCACGGCCACGCTTCGAGTTTCGGCCAGCACGATAACTCCGCAAGGAAGATTTATGTGGGGAATGTTAGTTCCGACATGGACGGGAGGAGGCTGCTGGAGTTCTTCAGGCAGTTTGGGGAGATTGAGGAGGGGCCGCTCGGGTTCGACCGGATGACCGGGAAGCCAAAGGGGTTTGCTTTGTTCGTTTACAAGACTGTGGACGGGTTGAGGAGGGCGCTGGAGGAGCCATCGAAGAATTTTGAAGGACATGTTCTTGTTTGCAACAAGGCGTCGGAAGGAAAGGGCAGGGCCGGGCCTCCCCCAGCTTTGTCGATGGCTCCGGTTCCGCATGCAGCAGCTACTGCCAACAACCTGGCCCATAATCCGGTTCCCAATGCCAATGCTGTTCAGAATATGGTAGGAGGGTTTGGGGGGATGAACTATCCTGGTCCCATGGTGATGCCGGATATGGCCACGGCGGCTGCCATGCTCGGGCAGGGTTTCCTCGGGGGCATGCAGCAGCCGAATGCCGCTGCTATGATGGCCATGTTGACTGCGGCCAGCCAGAACCCCACAGCTTTTAACCCCGCGGTCCTCGCATCGCTGAATCCGGCAGCGATGATGGCTGCTTTTGGCGGTGCGGCAGGGCAGCAGATGGTGCCGACGTCCATGGTACAGTCGGCAGCAGCTGTGCCGGGGCAGAATTATGGTGGTATGGGGAATGCTGCTGCTGTTTCCGCGGGTGGGTTTAATCAGAATGTGGGGTTCCAAGGACCACCTGGGTTTCAGGGCCCGCCGGGATTTCAGAATGCTCAGGATCAGGTGGCAGGTAGTGGTGGTGCTGCTGGTGCTGGTGGAGGTTATCAGGGTGGTGGGCAGATGGGGCAGGGAGGACCAATTGCGAGGCCGCCGGTTGGACCAATGGGCGGATATGGGCCGCACTAGGTATATTCTCTAATATATGCCAAACTCAGCTTTCAAGCTCTGCCAAATGAGGTCTTGGGTCAAAAGTTGGCTTCTTTGCCATTATTATAATAGCTTGGATTCAGCTTAGTTAAAAAAAATAGAAATTAAGCTTGAGTTTGGCTTCAATCTAATTATCTAAGCAAAGCTTGGGCCTGAATTTCAAATATATGTTGAGTTGACATATGTTGATATTCATGCTTTTGATAAAGATTTACTGCTTACATAAGCACAAAACACAAGTGGTACTCGTTTTAAAAGTTTCTTACTTTCTTTTAGTTCTTCTGAAATCCATGAGCACAAACATGTAGTAAATATTGTTTTGCTAGTTTAACAGTACATTTAGTTAAGCTAACATTGTTTCAAAGCACATGTGGAATTCAAACATTTTTATTTATGATTGTTGTCTAAATATTTTAAGTGTAGAAGTCAGAACTCAGAAGTAAAGCTCAATTTATTATTATTTATCTTGTTGGCCGTGATATCTAATTTCAGTTGACTTCTTTCGAAATTGTGCTTGAAATTAAGTTTGTTCTAGTATGACAACTTAAATTAATAGGCATGAATGAGCAATTATCAAGCCTAGTTAAGCTGCGCATAAGCAACTTGCCCATATTTACAGAACATTGATTGAGCATGAATATGGATCAATAATCAAGCTGATAACTAAAATAACTAGGCTTGAATGTAGCTTGTTATTGGCTGATAAGTAAATGAACTCGCTAGAATGAGCAATTATCTAGCTGTATTCGTGTGTTCATAAGCAACTTCCTCGTGTCTGTTAACTTTGCAATGGCATATGGATACAAAGTTCTACCTCATTGTTTTTTAAGATACGTTTTGTTGCTATCATTCATGTATTTAGCTGCTGATTGGTGTCTGCTTCTGTTTTCTAGTTCCTTACCAGGATCTGGCTTTTTTCTTGCGAATTCTAGAGATTGGATGGCTTTTGAATCTGTAGCAGTGCTCGTGGTGTTGGAAATGTGTTAGATCAAGACTTGTCGGAATATGGTGTCCTTCATGATTTTCTTACCTTTTTATGGATGTAGTTGTTTTCTATGTAGTATTGTGGTTCTGTACTTTGGGCAATACTTTATGTTAGTTTGTTTTATTTGTAATGGTTGTCGTTGGAGCTTTATAGGCTTTACTGCTATAGTTTTTGGTGGTATCTTAATGAATCTAACTTTGGTGTGATGATAATATGTTTCCTGGATAGATCTCCATTTTATATTTCTTCGACGATAGTAGGATATGTTTCACTTGAATGGTTTTTCTTTTCCTATGAAGATTGGATTTTACTGTGGACATGATGCTTCTGGGCATCAAAAAAAGTCAACAATGTGAAGAGCTACTCTTCTCGAGACGAGAAATTATTTTTTAGCTGGTCACATGAGTACTTCTAAAGTTCTAAGTTGGACACGGATTTCTTTCATGTAAATTTCTTTTGAACTATGGCACTTTTGGATAGCCCTTTTTTGTTATAGGCAATGTACTAAGCTTTTCGCTATGTTGCCCGAGTAGTCCTAGGGGTCGCGGCTACATGCATTTTCAAATATGTACATTGTAATCACCTATGCTGCACGAATACTGGCACGGATATGGGATACAGGTAGAGACACGATACGGATACATGAACCATTTTTCCGTGTCTGTGCAACATTAGGCTTTTTGGGGTGGACCCTTGGAAAGATTTTCTGGAACTTTTGCTGCAAGTGCAGAACATCTCTAGATGGTTATTTATGTTATATCAAGATTGGTGGTTTTTTCAAATCTTTAATGAAGCTTTTGGTGTTTGGAATTTTGGGACTCAAACAGTTGTTGAGGAAGAGACTCCTTTTTCCAAGGTTTTTGTTTTGGACTATGATTCTCTGGATAGCCATAAACAATGTATTTAGGTTTTGGGAGTTGCTCCATGGAAGCTGTGGAGCTTTTCTTGCATCTGCAGAACAGCCCTCTTACTATGATTATTATGTGATGTCGAGATTGGAGGTCTTTCAAATCTTTATTGGAGCTTTTGGTGTTCAGAATTTGTGCGGCTCAACAATTGATCAGAAAGAGACTCACTTTCCCCAGGGTTTGTTTCCTTTACGGGCCTTTATATTATTCAAATTTATCAGTAATGATTTTCAGTCCACTATCTGATGCATCTTCTTTTATTCTACATTGACAATGTTGTATGGATAGCCTATACATTTTTCTTTTTGTGGATGTTGCTGTGGGCTTTGCGGACTCAAAATTCTTAAATTCTCTTTCTGATGATAGATTTGTTTTGAACGGTCGTGCTTACTAAATGGTGGAACATACTTGTCAAGAAACTGAACCTTACGTTTGTCATTTGAAGAAGCAGCTGATCTGGCAGGACTCCCCACTGATTTCTTGCCTTTTATGGGCTTATAGTTGGCATCAAGTTTTATCTGTTGGGGTGTTTTGTGCCCTTTATCTTACCTTGTCTTCTTTGGTTTCCCCTTTATTGGATCTTGTTTTCTGATGATAAGATTTTCTTTTCTGGACGACAATGTCCTTCAGTTCATTTTGGTGAGAGCTTGGATATATTTATGTCTTCTCTATGAAGACCTTTTGTTCTAAATTATTTTGAAATGGCTTGAATGTCTACTTAATCATTCATAGGATTTGATGTGGTGTATTTTAAATTCACATAAACAAGAATTTTAGTATTGTAGGTCGTTGGCATGTTGAGAACCCTGAGTTGAGATGTCAGAATTAGCCCAAGTAAACTACTTGGTTCAGTTCTTTGGAAAATAACGCGTGATATTTTTTGGAGTTCCCGGTGAAAGATCATCTAACTGTAGACTTAATTTGCACTTGTGAAACTGTTGAGTAGACAATGATCTGATCTTTTTCTATGACAAAAAACAATAGGTTTGACTCAGAAATTTGGCTCTAGCCATTGTTTGATGCTGAGTTGCCGTCATCTTGAAGATGAAGTAGCACTGATGTGGTTTCGTTGTGGATTGGCCAAGTTCCCTCCTGACCTGTGTATTGTAAGTCTTCTGCATTCCATAGATATTACACACACACACACACACACACACACACACACACACACACACACATATATATATATATATATATATATATATATATATATATATATATATATATATATAATTGAGTTTGTGTATCTGATGATTTTCCTAATCCAAAAACTTGGTCTGTCTTTCAGATCAGTCTCTTCTTCAACTTACAGTGAATAAGTTCAGTCATTTCTTCATTTCTACCTTGGCATTTTCTGCTTCTGAATAAATTTCTAAAAGTTTACACAAACAATAGATTATAGTACACCACCAACATCTCAAATTGCTAGGTTTGCTACATGAATCCTCGCCCTCCATTCAAGTCTGTTATGGGCCATCTGCTCTCACATTAGCAAAAGTCATATCCTTATACACAGCCTTGACCCAAGTACCCTTAGGTCTACCCCTAGACCCAACTACTTCTTACTAGTAGTCCATTGCTCCCAGCCTGGGTGGGGCTAATAAGAATGCTGGGAAATTCAATGTACAAGAAGAAATGTTGCAAGTAATTTATTTTACTTCTGGTAATATGATATAGACTAACTATACGGTAGTGGATTCTTGAAGCTTTTTGACAACTATCAAGTATCAACAAGTGCGGACTTTGTGCTGTAGATGCGACTTCTTTCTATGCAAGTGTTTGGTTAAGAATGCAGTTGGATTAGTAATGACTACTGAGAGATTTATGAAATGACTTTTTTGTAAAGGGTATTTTAAACTAATGTGGATTTCGACTTTTCTTGAATGTTTTGTCTACGAGAGATGCAACAGTTGACCCATGTTCGAGTACAGGGGAGATTTAAACTAATGTGGATTTCGACTTTTCTTGAATGTTTTGTCTACGAGAGATGCAACAGTTGACCCATGTTCGAGTACAGGGGAGACTTTTGAACAAAAAGTCTGCCTTGGATTAGCTGTTTCTCTGTTTACCCTGTTATTTGATAAGACTTGTAGCTAGAAGCCTGCTGATAAAAATGCTGCATGGGTTTCGCAAGTGATTTAAGTCGCCTCAAAATATGTAATTCTGTAAAATTGTTGAAGTCTGGAACAAAGTACATTGCGTGAAATAAACCATGGTTGTGAGGAACATTTCATCCTTTTAAGTGATCTTATTCTTAGATTGAATGAATCAAAATATTGTACTTACATATTTACATGACCTCATTATATACATCTCATATGGATGTGTTACTAATGTCAGATGTATCTGTGATCTACACATCTAAATACAATAGCTTAGGTTGAAGTTGAATTTATTATTAGATGTTTTATGGCTCATTAGTCCCCACTTCATATTATTAAAGGCTTGCGTATCGGAGTGAAATGTGACTATTCAAAATTTGTAACTTAATCCAACACGTCCTAATAGTCGTATTAATCTGTATGTGATTAGTAACATCTTTGTCATGAATACTGCAGGTCAAGAGGCAACTTTCTATTTAGGAAGTTGATTGGCACTGTCTGATTCAGAAAGGTGTTATGCATACAGTAAACTGACTCCGGTCATTGGCTAGACAGGCTAAACATGATCCAGATGTTTGATATGTCTGAATTTGAAGTAATTGGATAAGTTGGTTGAGTGGAAGGATGAAGATGACATTCGAACGTCCTTGTACTGTTTCCACGGTTGGTTTCTAATATGCAATAATAAAATTGCATTCCTGGTGTGCCTTCAAGAAGCTTAAGCTAATAAACCTTTTTTTTGGGTATATTGAGTATGACATTAGATGGAAAGCCATATTTCATGTTAAGGGTGTCTTGGATGTTTTCATGGTAAAGTATTTGATATTCTATACAACTATATCTCTATACTGTATCTTGTAGCTTGTACAAGAGCCCCTAATAGTATGTTGCAACATGTTATGATAGTGCCTATGTGGTTTATATTTCATGATAGTAAAAACGCAACCCAGCCTGCAAGAAGAATTTAATTGGATGGAAATGTAGAGGGAAGCAAGCTAGAGGCGGGTGAAGAGCATAGTTTGCATTATTGGCCAATACCGATCTGATATAGTCGATATCGATACAGTTTGACATGTCCTGATCTACAATTTGACATGTCCTGATCTGATACCGATATTGATCGATACTGACCTCCAAAGGAGTATCAAGTGTGTGACTATCCGATAGAACAACAGATGAAATCATTTCTGAAGTATATTTTTGGTGAGAAACAAGTATCCCTCTCTTACCTTTTGCAATCTCGAGTCCAAAAAAAATCGGAGATTGCTAAGGTTCTTCATCTGAAATCTCTGATTAAGGTATCTCTGAGTAGTTGCAATCCTTGCTGAATCATTGTCAGTCAAAATTATGTCATCAACATAGAGAACTTGTCCCTGTGGTAACGGCTAAACAAACAAAGAATGATTCTGTGAACACTGTTGAAAATCTGCCTCACAAATAACACTGAAAACACTTAAACAAAGCTTGGAAAACTTGCTTGAGACCGTATATAGCACGACGAAAGCGACCAATATGTCATGGTGGAGTAGAGAGATCTGGAGGAGGATATGCATATATACAACTTTTGATAAAGAAGAAATATATTCTTCACATCCATATAATAGAGTGGCCACTAATGAGCAACAAAAACAACTAATAATGTATGCACTGTGGTCATATGAGAAACATGAGCAAATGTCTCGTCATAGTCAATTCCATGCTCCTGTGTAAAGCATTGGACAGCAAGACGAGCCTTGTGTCGGTCAATGGATCCATCAGGTCTATACTTAATTGAAGACCCACTTGCACCTAACAGGCTGGACCCCGTATGTGAGTGGAACGACTTTCCAAGTACCTGTTTGCTAAAATGCTTGAAACTCCTCTACTATAGCCTCCTGCCACTCAAGGCACTGAATAACCTCTTGGTAAGAACTGGTCTCTCGTGTAGTATGAATAGCAATAAGAAAATAATGGAATTGTGAAGAATACGAGACTAATGTAGCAAAATCAAACTTGTTCGGTGGACCGGACCAATCAGGAGCAAAACGAGGATGAGGTCGATAAGGACGTTGGGATTGAGGGTCAAGTTGTGGTGGAGGCGTAGATGGTGGGGATAATGTTGTAGCGGATGCTGGTAGAATATGTGGAAGGTCCTCATAAAACAGCGACGGAGGCATCGTATGAGTTGTACCAGGAGATTGGAGCAAAGGAGTAGGACCAATGGAAACACTAGGCGTCGGAGCTGGGGGAACAAAAAATGAACTTCCGGAGTGGGTCGATGAAATAATGAGAGTCCTCTAAAATGGTGACATGTCGAGATAGCTGAAGACGACGAGCCAAGGGATCATAACAACGGTATTCCTCATGCTCAAAACTAAAATCGAGTAAAAACACATTTGGATGATGGTCATGTCAGCTTCGTGCGCTCTGTCTCAGGGATAAGAAAAAAAAAACACGTGCATATTAAAGTGCGAAACATAATGTAATTAGGAGAACATGAAAAAATGACTCTCATGGGGTGTCTGACCGACAAAACAAAGTAAGGATTGATATTGATAAGATTAACAGTGGTAAAAGTGGCCTATGACTAGAACTTTTGAGGAACATAAGAGGATAACAAGAGAGCATGAACAATCTCAATAATATGACGATATTGCGGTCAGCTACCCTATTCTGTTCATGAGTCTGAAAAAAGGTGTTGTGAGATTGCAAGATAGATCTCATCTCCCACCGGGAATCGATTTCTTGACCACTCGGACCACATGCCTCGCCACTGCCACTAAGGGAGGTGAGGTGCCACCTTATGGGTGGTGGCTATGTGTCACCCCTCCCATGTTATCATCATGCATTGAAAAGTGTGCAAGTGCATGATGATAACATGGAGATGTGACACATAGCCACCTCACCGAGAGGTGGCACATCATCTCCCTTATTCTCTCTATCTCTACGTGTCACCCCTCCCATGTTATCATCATGCACTGAAAAGTATGCAAGTACATGATGATAATATGAGGAGGTGACACATAGCCACCTCATCTCCCTTATTCTCTCTCTCTCTCTCTCTCTCTCTCTCTCTATATATATATATATATATATATATATATATATATATATATATATATATATATTTTTTATCTCTCTCTCTCTCTCTCTCTCTCTCTCTCTATATATATATATATATATATATATATATATATATATATATAATATATATATATACACATAGCCACCTCATCTCCCTTATTATCTCTCTCTCTCTCTCTCTCTCTCTATATATATATATATATATATATATATATATATATATATATATATATATGGTAGTGGTGAGACATATGGTCTGAGTAGTCAGGAAATCGATTCCCGGTGGGGAGCGTTCGCCATATATGACTACTCAGACCATATGTCTCACCACTACCATATATATATATATATATATATATATATATATATATATATATATATATATATATATATATATATATATTTTAAAACCAAAACCGATGGACGACTCCACCCGACCTTGGTCCGGAGGCCGTGGCCACCGCCACCCAGCCACCTCCGTGGGAGGGAGGGCTCGAACCCGGCCCTCACCTCCGGTGCACGGTGGTGTTACCAGTACACCACGACTCGATGTGCATATATATATATATATATATATATATATATATATATATATATATATATATATATATATATGTATGTAAAAGAAATCTAATCCTAAATCTAAATAATCTTAACAGTTTGGATTAGAACACATAATGTCAAGAGATATATAATGGTTAATATTAATGTGTAAGACACTTGCATTAATCTTCAGACCTTAATTAGACTACATCAAAGATGCTTTTAATTAGTTGACCACTCATTCTTATATCTAGGGATCATTATTTGGCCCGAAGTCCATGGGCGTTCGAAAAGTCGTCCGGTCCGATGGGCCAAAGCCTGAAAAAGTCCGGTCATTAGGGTAGCCCGACCCGATCCATATTAGGGCCGGACTTGGGCTATACATCCGTCCGCCCGAGCCCGGCTCGAAGTCCGCCCGATACAAGCTTGGACTATATGTCTGCCCGAGCCCGGCCCAAGCTTTGAAGGGGACTACGTCCATAGAAGATATATACTGACACAGACAAAAAATAAACCCCCTACAAATACAATACTTGTCAGATTCAGAGGTCTGAAACATCGAAAAGAACAATGTAAGGCCATTCAACATACAAATTGATCACCGAGCTCACAGTTTAGCTCATTTGAGATACATGCTCGCAGTAGAGCATCAACTTTCATTTACGTAGTCGTACTAAGTTTTAGTATCATTTCATGTTGACTGTACAACAAATATATGTACAGGCTCGGATACTATATATATATATATATATATATATATATATATATATATATATATATATATATATATATATTTGTCACTTATAAGTGTATATTGCAGGCAATTTGTAAACTATTGAAAGTTTGGAACGTCCAGTTTTGTTAACTGAAATTTTAATTGAGAAAACACATTAGTAATGGCACCACAGCCACAACCACATGAAAAGTAGCAGCAATGCCAATCCACTATTTATACTATGCATGAAATACAAAAGGTTGTAAGCTTCTCAGGCCCAACGGATTTTGTTTTTTGTTTTTTTGGTATTTTGAAAGAGTAAAACATACAAATTATTAATTTTTATAGAACTAGCCCGGTCCTGATCCGACTTGGTCCGAAAAGTCCGACTCTTGTGGGCGGGCTTGGGCTTCATAAATAATAATTAAGTCCGGTCCGACTCGGCCCGAAATTTCTTTAGGGCAAAAAAAAAAATCGACCCGAGTCTGACTCGAGCCCGTACTTTATGGACTTGGATGGTCCGACCCGGTCCAATGCCGATCCTTACATCTTCTTAAATTCTCCCATTCACTAAATACAAGCCATTAAATAGTATTAGATTCCAAATCATCTTCCACTAACAATGAGATTTCAAAGCGGCTCACTTTTGAGCCGTCTAAACCGTAAGTATATCATGGTCCATTTTATTTAAAAAAAAAAAATTTTGTAAAAAAATGTTGAAAAAACATTTAAATTTGTCAATACGAGAAATTGAATTAAACCAAAAAAAAAAATACCTCACACCTTAACCATATGAATTAGAAAAAATATTTGACTATAATTGAATAATATTTTTATTATACGTTATCACACGTGTATTTAATATATATATATATATATATATATATATATATATATATATATATATATATATATATATTGAGACGTACGTACGAGTGGCTATATTTATATGTTTATGGTTATATAGGTACTGGTCAGCTAAGGTGGCAAGCAGTTCTTGAAGCAATGTTGCATCGATTTGTTGCAATAAGTGGTCACACACGCTTTGTTCTGGGACGATCTGCAGAGCTCCACGCACTGCTGCGCCATCAGCAGGCAACGCCGGCGACACCCGATGATCAACATCATATTTGACTCAGCAGCAGCGAAGCTACTGTTAGTTGCTCGTGATTGCGCGTCTGCAGCAGCTAGCATCCCGGACACGGACACGAGCACAAGCACAAGCACAAGCACGAGAAGAACTAGAGCCTTAATTAGAACTGCCATTGCCATTCACCAATCCTTGCTGCGATGGAAGGATTTAACTTTTGAGATTCTTCTCGGGGTTTATATAGGACGCCCGAGAAATTATTTATGGTCCAAATAGTTGTTGTTGTTGTACGGTTTTGGAATACGCGCGCATCATCCTCGATGATCCGTAGGTACTTGTTTCATGTCCAGAAGAGTTTGGGACAACAATAACTACAGTCACCTCTCATCTACATTGCATGACCCGATGCGAAGTGAAACATCTCCTATCCATAAAATTTCTACAAGGATTTCTACATGCAAAGATATTTAGGAAGTACAAAAGTTTCACTTTCCAACTCACTTCAAAAATTATCCAACCGAAGGAGCTCATAAAATATTCATATGCATAAAGCGCATACGAAATGCTTACACAAACTCTCTACTTCCAGATTTTTCACTTCGTTCC